>BLKR01007191.1:0-41967 GCA_011170035.1 Teleogryllus occipitalis | reverse complement strand
GAAGGCGATAATGATAGCCGCCCTTCGTTCGCCGTTATCTATATATATAAAAGAAAGTCGTGTTAGTTACACTATTTATAACTCAAGAACGGCTGTACCGATTTGGCTGAAAATTGGTGAGCAGGAAGCTTAGAGCCAGGAGACGGACATAGATACTGTTTATCCCGTTCGACAGCGTTCCTGTGTGAGAACGCACGTTTTGCAATGCACAGCAGTGCAACAAGGATAGTACAGTTTCTCGCTGCGAGTGCGACGAAAGTGCGATGATCATTGTTAAGGCGGAGCCAGAGTTCGCCGGGTCAGCTAGTATTCTAATATATCATTAAAATATAGTATCACAAATATATACCGATAATGATTGAATATTAGAGTAGGAGAAATTAATTCATAAATCAAGTAAAGTTTTTACTTTCTAGTTAAGGCAATCCTTAAAGAGAAAGTTGTGAAATACAAATCTGCCAAAAGGACTTGACCAGATTTTTACGGAAAACGCTTTTTTGGCCTCTCAAATATCAAATATCTTCTTTTTAAAAAATCAGATAAGTTGGTTCAGACCCGTTTATCAGTCCACGTTCGTTTTTCCGTCCGTCTGTCCGCCTGTATGTCGTTCTGTCCATCCGTCCGTCTGCGTACGACACTAATCGTAAGACCAGACACAAAATGTTTATTAACTGACCTATCTTACTCAATTTTAGGCGCTGAAAATTTAAAAGAAACCTTCGTAGTACACAAATTGCAGTATAATTATTATAACTTCACCTAACAGTTATAAATAACATAAGAAATTAATGCTACAAACTACTAATGTATTTTGTAAGAAATATGTATATATTTAATTAAATCGCTTACATTCTGTTATAATAATCAGAACATTCACATCATCACAAATTCCCTAGTTTGTCAGTTCTCACGGTAATAGGGTCATCTGAAGCGGCAAATATGCAGATTCGCATTAAACGATGCAACGCAACGCACGCAAGTGTTTGTCGGGGGCCAACTGGGTTGGACCCTGTGCATTTTGTAGCGCCACCGAGTGCAATGCCGGTGACGGAGCGCGGGTCTCGTTTACCTGCACGTGTCGCTCACCTTTTGACTTTCCCCTGCTTTGCATAATGCGCCGGCAAGCTCTCTCCGCTCGCCGCCATCAATCAGCATGGCATTCCGCTCAGCGCGTGCAACTGGCTGTGCTGCACGCGCGTTTTGAGTTCTAGCTCGGGGTATGTGTGAAGCAACTGGATTGTATCTGCGAACCTGCGCATGTACTATTTGTGAAAATGTTCTCTGTATGGCATTGTGGTAGAGAAATGACAACTCTGACAGGAGTTCTATTTACAAAAATCTATTTATTTACAAGATTTACAGTATGTACAGTTCTGGGATTACCTTCGCAATCCACCTCCGTGACTTTCATGCGCACTGCTCCCCTTCCCTTGGCTAGTGCATCCTCCACCCAGACTTTACCGCACCGATGCCCAGACACACATTGATACGCACTCGCAGTGTTGCGAGGAATACACATCCGCCTCCCTGGGCAGCAGTTGCGTCCGCACGTGAGGCAATCAAAAAACGAACTCCCTCTCTTCTCCTCTCCGCTAACGTACCTTGGTGGCCACGTTATCCCCCACTTCTAGCCTTTCTGAGGAAGGTGGGTGGCTTCTGAGACCTCATGCCCTGCTCACCAGGTGGTCAGTCTCCACTGCCCTGCTCGCCTTGCGTCATTGGGGGGGGGGAGGGTCACAGTTCTCCCTTCAGTTGGGCTTTGTTACTCCCGCCTTTGTTCGTTCCCATGTGGCCATCAGCCTCCGACTCGCTGTAAGGAAGTACGAAGGTGGCTCTACAGACTGGTACGGACCTTGGCTGACCAGCGGTGACAGCCTCTCGGCCATGGGATAAGGGGTTCGTGTGGTTACTACAAAGACATCCCTTCACCGTATATACTGGTGTTCATAAGCTTAGAGTGAGATTTCTCATCGACACACAGCAATAGATATTGGGACATTAGTAAGGAAATCGCACAGGTATAATTTGTCTCGGTCGGGAATCGAACCCGGGGTTGCGCCGTGGAAAGTGAGCTCACCAACGAGTCACCGAAGAAGGCCAATTGTGAACCTGCAGAGAACAAAAGTACCAAGATCACTCCAAAAGTAATACATAAGGATTTTTAAAGTTCATATTCTTCTCTACGTCTTTGCTCTTTACAGATTTCGTAGTACCATTCTTCTCGCAAGTGTTGTTTTCATAGCACTCTTTTCAGATGGCTGCTACATTTCGTGTTCGTCAGAATCAGCGTGTTATGATAGAATTCCTATGCTGTGAAAACGAGACGGTGACAAACATTCACAAGAGGTTAAAAAATGTTTATGGAGATATTGCTGTTGATCACCATACAGATAATCCTTGGGATTCCAAATTATCTGATGACTTGGCAAGCGAATACTCAGGACCATTTGTTTGAAAATTCTGAAAATGCCTCAGAAGCTTAATGTAAAGTGCCCCCCAAAACAATATCTGTTTCAAATTCAAGGGGTCGCGACATCAGCCAGATCGATTGAGGAATATCAGTTTTGGAGAAAATCGACTGAATTATTTAGCCGCTAGGATTGTTCATAGATGGACGGACGATTGGATGGATGTTTTGCCGTTATTTAATTTTTCGATACCAAGTACCCATAAAACATGGATTCTGACTACATCACGTGTGAGAGGATTTTTGTTATAAATTTATCAGCTGAACGTATCCGCTTGTTCGTTACCAGGGCCCTGTAATAAGTTTTTCTGCCGAAATTTGCAGTTTTTTGGTGCAGCGTTACATAACTTTTTCTCTACTCCTTAACAAGAAAGTAAAATAGCAAAGATAACGAAAATAAATTGAATGTTTAAAAAATTGTTGTGCATTACTTTTGAAGTTACCTCGTATATTACGAAACGATGATGTAATGATCAGTATTAATAAACCGACGGTAATGCCCTTCCGATGCCCAGCGCACGCCAGTCTGGGGGCACATGTTTCACCACAGAATAAATGGCAAAATAACTGAAGGATGTGTACATAACAAAGTAGTAAATGTTGAACAAGTTCTTCAAATATATTACGAAATAATGCTTTATGTATTTAGCAACACAATACAAATATTTTGAAGTTCATTTCAAAGTCTTTTCAATTTTTAGGTATGTTAGGGGCATTTTTTTTCATTTTCTGTATAGGTAGTATTTCCCTCGGGGACAGAGATGGCGAAGACCTTTTTAAAGAACCTGTTCAACGTTCGCTCTATTGTCCAAATTGACAACTATTATCGATACGGGCAGATACTAAAATCAGAATTTGTCGTGTGTGTACGTAGGTTGGGCTGGAGAGTATCGAAGAATCGATTACGCCTGGCGAATGTTTCGAATTGTTTTCAAAATATCAATCGCAAGTAGTTGTTTGTTTTTTATGGCTACCCTGAGGGCATAGAAGGGGGTACAAAAAGTATGTAGTGAATTAAAATGTTTACAAAATATAAGTACGAAGTATTTGACGACAAAATTATGCAAACGACATCCAAATAATTTTTTTTATTGCTAACACGAATAACAAAACACCATTGATGGCTATGCTCGATACAAAATTTTTATCAGCAGAAATGACAAGCGCTGTTCGTATTGCTCCCCACCGGACAGGCTACGTCAGATCCACCGCGGCCTACTATCAGTTGGCACAAATATTGCTCTTTTCACTGACAATACAGTGCTTTACAAATGAGGGTACGGTATGCAAACAATCGTGACTACACTGCAATGACATTTATGATCATTAGAAAGACGAAATAAAAAGAGAAGAATCAAACTAAATCCAACAAACTCGATAGCTAGTCATAAGATATATAGTCCATCCACCCCGGCCAAATCTAATCCACGCCGAAAGCCCTTGAACTCCCAAGCACGTTTCACTGATATATTTTGGACTACATCTTGACTCTCATATAACATGGAAGGACCACATCAATGTTAGACTCAAGTCAGAAACTACACCAACTACGTTCCCGTAATAAACCGTCATTCTTCTCTTTCTACCATATGTATCTTTCTACTATGCAAAACCATCAAACAACCTCTGTTATTATACGCTTGTCCAACTCTGTTATTACAGGCTTGTCTTTAGTTCCCAAAACTAAGATCAATTTTGTAATTGGTGAGGTAGATTTGTTAGTAATATTGATAGCTCTCTGCAATCATGAAAATGTGCTCTTTTCGAAACCAGAAAATGGAAAAGCTTATTGACTCACATTTTCCCGTTCGCTGCTTTAAGTGAAACAATTACCAATGTATTTCTTTTCTTACATTCAATGAGTGATGGAAAGACCACGTCGGTATTGGTCAAGCGCGGAAATGTGGAATTATTGCTGTCTGACCAAGAACCGTAATCTTGGTTACTCAATAAAAATATAAAAAATTCAACACAACGAAGGAAATGGTTACTGGTGCTGGAAAGCATTTCCTGGTTTGCGGTACTTTGTTGGGGTACAGTAGAAAGAAAGTGCCTTTACTCAACCCATGAGATGTGAGTGGTAAATCTGCTTTCGGATTCAAATCAAACATAGCTTATCTCCCACTATCTGCAACTGCTGCGGATTAACACTTTTAAAAAAGTTTAGAAACAGGTCCAGCAATGGTTAGAGATAGACAGAAAACCAGATGAGTGGAGATGAAAAAGTATGAACATTGGCATTCCTCTGAGAAAATTTATTTTCATCTAATCCCTACAACCTAAGAAAGTCGGTATTTTTACATATTTTTCGTTTAGAAAACATGTACCCAGACAAAATTCTTCTTGGCGTACCTTATATTCTGTCCATAGTTATAAAAACATAGAACCCAAATATAAAAAAAACTAACACAAAACTATCTTATTTTCTTTCATTTGTCTGGTACATTACAGAATTTAATAGTGTATCAGTGGAATATTGGGTTCAGTTCAGTGGAAAGCAATACCTGTCAATAGTTTTTACCTCGATAATTATTTTTATCGTACTTGTGGTTGCACGTCGATTTATTTCTACAGAATCACGAGTCACCGTGCATGATGCATTAATATTCATTAAAAATTTTCTATGTGAATAATTCATTAGTTTCCTCTTAGGAGACGGAACAAGTTTAAATAATTTTAGTTAAAATACCAAGCAGTAACTACGAACATGAAGACTGACATTATTTTTTGTTTCGATGCCATACGCAGCCCGGGGTAATCATTTATTGGATTTCTTTGAAATACATTTGTAGTTATTTTTATATTTTATTCACTACCTGGTTTTATTTTCTTGTGAAAATAAAAATTCGACGAAATAGTGTTCATCTGCTGGTTTTACCAGAAAAGCACATTATTATTACTTGAAAGAGTAGACACCAAGGCAGCATTTTATGACAACTTCTGTTGATAAATGTTACATTTTTGGTTAAAGATATCAGTATTTTTCTCTCAATAGAAAAGTGATTGGTATTTATAATGCACAATAATCACCCTGTTTTGTAGGGTTCACGTTAAAATGTTGAAAAAGATCATGATATGTGTAAATGTTTTAAAAATGTGTAATCGAGAACTGTAAATTCTGATGATTAATAATAATAAAAAAGACTAAAGAGGTTTATGTAATCTACTGTTTAATTCAGCTGAACAAAAATTCCAGTGAAATATAGTGTAAAAAAGATGTACAATACAGTGCAGTTCAGTGCAGTGAAAAGCTACGCCAAGAAACTATATTAATTTCTGTGTAGCGAAACCTAAGAAAGTCAGGTAAATGTGTAGTCTAGTTTTGTGAAGTTAGGTGAAGTGAGAGTGTGGATGGGGACGTTATTCAAATGTTAAAGAGACAACCTAAAAACTATATAGTGATTCTGTTTAAAAAAGATTGTACGACTGTGCAGCTTTAATTAGCCTACCAAGAAATAAAAATCAATATGAATGCAAAGAACGAGTAGTACGCATTTAAATGTACACTCACACATAGGAGTACACTTCTAACACACACTCACATATAATCAATAAAAAATGCAAATTTTATGAGAATTACAGTTATCGAAAATTGGAGAATTTCGGAAATACGTTTTGGGTTGACAATGCTATACGTGAGAGATAAGCGTTTAGGCTAATTATCTCAACCTTCTAGAAATTCGTTCCAAAAAACGAAACAAAAGTATATTTTTCTAAAAGCTTAGACATTTTAAATTTCTGTGGGTAAATTTGAGTGGAGAGTGTCACTCGTGAACATGTGTGATTGAAATTGCGAATGTGTAGACCGTTAATTATTCTACAGGCCTTACGCGTATTATCTTAACAACAAGCGATCAAAACAAATTTAATCCTGAATTAAATATGAACTAATGAAGGCGACATTGTCTTTCCATATTCGAAATGCACCTTCACAGGAGGCAGCGGCGGCGATGGTGTAACGGTTAGCGTATGGGGCTGTTATACCCAAGTTCGCGGGTTAAACCCGATCGAAGCCGTGGATTTTTAAGGGCGAAAAAATCCTTCGTGCGCCTTCCTTTGGAGGGGAAGTAAAGCCGGCTGTCCGATGTTAGTAGATTTACTGCATGTAAAAGATCCTGAAGCCTAAATGAAGCCTCTGAGCTAAATTCAAACTGCCTGTTTCGTCGCCCAAGTAATACCTTCTTTCTCTTGTTGAAAGGAGTGTAACGAAATTTGCGTGGTCAGACGGAAGAGCAGGCCTCATGGCATGAGTCTCGCCACGTAAAATAAGGCTTTTTAAATAAAGCATTTTATAAAATAAAGCATTTTATTAATTAGTTAATTCAATTCATTCATTCATTCATTCATTCATTCATTCATTCATTCACAGGTGAGCGACGCGGTGAGATGATTACTTACTCCGAAAACTGTAACCTAAAATTAAAGATGCGTGTACAAAAGGCGCGTGGTTTTCCTCCAGAAGATTGTTGGTCATCCACAGAGAACATTCCGGGAGGGGGCGTTCCCCGAGCAGCCAGGCATCCGCAGCTGCCTCTCGTGGCGAGCAGGTGAATTGCGCCGCTCGGCGAATTCGCGAGCGATCTCCCTTGCGTTGGCGACTCTCGATATGCAGCGCGGCGTGGCGGTTGGGGTGGGGGAAAGCAGTCTCCGCGTATTGCGTGGTCAGCGATTGCCGGACGCACGGGTTGAATTCCGGGCAAAAATGCTACAAAAAGAAATGAGGGAAATGAGGTTGCAGGCAATGAGAGACCTCTGTTTAAATTACAGTTGAAAACAGCAGAGTATAACATACAAATCTCAGTAGACGAAACAAAGATCATGATTTTTTAAGGTAGCTTTCCTGTAAGATGTAAATTTGTAATAAGTGATTAATCATTGAACATCACAAATTATTGAACAAGATTGAATTTTTAAATTTCTATGTTGTGACATGTCATACACAGGAAAGTTGAAGTAGATAGGCAAATATAGTGTTTTTTCTTAAATGTCAAACAATTAAAAGAATCCTAAAATGCCTGGTAAGGAAAAAATGCTCTCTTAAAATTATATAACACATTACCAGTGACAGCTGATCTCTATGGATGCGAAACTTAAGACCTAAATACCAAATTCCACAGCAGAATTTAAGTTTCTGAAATGAGATTGTTAAACATTACGCAATTATTATTGAACATTAAGCGAGAAACACATTAAGAAATGCAGATGTAAGAAATGATTTAGGTGTATTTAATATAAAAGAAAAAGTATGTTTCAATATGCTGCGTTCGTAACATATGATAACATAATGGTTACACTGAATGTGAGATGGTAGGCTTCCGCTGCCGGAGTTAGTAGTCATTTTTGGCAGTCCATTGGATGCCGCGCCTTAGGCACAGGTGTCAGTGTTTTGGCCGCCATTTTGAGACAGCCTTCAGCCTGCATTTCGCTCTGAAAGAGGTCACAGAATGGCGGCCGAAACTTGACACTTGCGCCCAGAACGCGACGTCTTGCGGTCAGCCAAGTAGCTAACGCACTTTCACTAACGTTCTTTCAACACGTACAAATTTTAAGAAAAATTAAACTTAATGAATATTAGCTTTTATGCTCGGTCAAATAAAACTATTACATACTATTTTTTGTTTTGATGTCAAATAATCAAAATATTATTTAGTTGCCGAGATAGCATCCATGTTAATTTATTCGAAACTTTAATTTCTTTTAACGAATGTACCATTTTACTTTTCGTTCATTAATATTAGTGACTGAAGGAAAATAATTTCTACTTATTGTGTCTGCCTTCAAATATTCTAAAATATTGTTTTTCTTTTTTCTAGGTAAGCGAATTATTTCTTCATCTAGCACACCGATTCAGGTAAATTCCATTTTAAAATATAATCTTATGAGGCATTGTGTGAAAAAGAATAAAAAAGCACAGCATAAACGTAACAAAACTTATTAATTTTAGAAGCGTAGTAATACAATTTTCTTTTTCATTTTAAATAAATATTGAGGGAAGTTGTGATTTCTTGATGCTTCTGTTCATCATAAGATATTCAAATGATTTTTTTTTGCCAAGAGAAAAGACTATAGGGTCTTGATATTGGAGAAACTCTTTCAGATAATTCTAAAATATTATGGTTGACGAAAAGCAGACGATTTAAATCCAAATTGATGGGGATAGATTATAACCGAGAGATAAGTAGCTTAGTAAGTACTCTTAAATCTCTGTTAACTGATGGGGTGTTAATGTAAAATAAAATTTGAAGTGGTCATTGTTTTCTGGCTGTTACAAGAGATAAGTTCTAGCAGAGTACTCGAACGGGAGGAAAACTGCAGTGCTTAGCCAGCGGTTCATGTTTCAACGACTGATATCCTTGTTTTTAATTAATTCATTGATTGATTGATTGATGATGATTACGAGTGTGACAACTGCTATGGTCATCAGTCCCGTACCGCGGGATATTGTGGTGTTCTGGCGGCCCCCTCTGCATGGCGAGATCCAGCGCCGACCTACGTCGGCTTGCAGGAATTTTCCTCAACCAGATATCTCCCACCAGCGAGGCACCGCCACACCCGGGACAAGCTCTACGCTCCCGACAAGTGCGATAGTGTAGTGCATGTTATAGTTAGTAAGGGGTGAGAATAGGACCAGGAAGAGGAAGGACACACCGCGCGCTGTCAGAAGCCCGTTTATTAGGGCATTGCTCCGGCATTTGCGTAGTGTTGATCGGAGTAACCATGAAAACTACTGATCATAGCAGCTGACCGCTAAAATTCTCCAGATAACACCTGCATTCGTCCCAGCTATGTACCTACCTAGTGCCGAAAATCCTGCCAGTTTGGAGTCAAACCCTAGGACCTCCCGATCAGAGGCGTTGCTGTAGCATCATTTGATGCCCTGAGCCACCTTTGTCAGTCTTCTATCTCCTTGTCATTTTGAATGTCTGATATAAAAGTTGCAAACAAATAGCCATCATCTATAGTTAATATAAATAAATTCCTTGAACTAATTGTATGCTGTATTTTTAATGTTCTTCTTTCTTCTGCTTTACAATCTTCATGAGTTTGGTATAAAATGGCAGAGCCTACTGCCAGAATTTTCTACATCGTGGGGTAAAGACGGTCTTGAGACGGTGATAAACTTATCGCCCAGCTTTAAAGGGCGTAGATACGTGAAAAAGCAAGAATTATGCGCGGTCCGTCACCTGTGGTTTGAGTTGCTGATCCAACATCCGCCTGGAATTGTGCGAAGGAACACATGGAAAGGGAAATCTGAGAAACGTATCTCTTAGAGTTGTCGTAAACCAAGTGGATATACACGTAAAAGCAATTGAACCTCATTTCAAAAAATCCGCTACCGTCGGAACTCGACCGTCTTAGGAGGCTGAGGGTATCCACTGATGTCACTGCAGAACAGAAGGATCTACGGATCGAGTCTCAGCAATGAAAGGATTTTCGAGACTAGCAAGATAGCTAGGTCGAATTCAGCCACTGTATGGAGGAGAATTCTAGCAATCGGCTGCAGTGCAGTTTTCCGTGGTTTGTCCGGTCAATACAAGGCGAATGTCGGAGTAGTACCCTAGCAAACGGGACATGCATCACGCAAGATCTTTCCTTATTCTTCCTAGTCTTTTCCTCACCCTCTACTTACACATACTCACATTTACTACACCGCATATGCCGTGAGACCAATCGGAAGTTTAGAGCTGGGACAGTGCCCCGCTAATGAGAGATACTTCGTTGAGGAAACCGCTAGCGCACGTGCACGTCTGAGCCATATCTCACTATCCAGCGGGCGAAGACTATCGCCACATTCTGAGGAAAACATACTTCACACTTAAGCAGTGGCGGCTCGTGGTCATGTCATTAGGGTGTGCAACGTTTTTCTTCTCTCTCTCTTTTTCTTTCTCTCTCTCACACTCACTCTCTCACACTCACACTCACATACATTACATGCATGCATTTACACACATTAACATCAGGTTTTTCGTCCAGTTTCCCTGATCCATTGAGCAAATGCTGAGATGGCCCCTTGTTTTGCTTCTGGACATAAATGTAACTTCATTTTCTGTGCACGTCTTCTAGAATTCAGTGGGAAATACAATTATTCAAATTATCGTTTCCATGTCGCGGTAGGAAGTTATAAGAGCCAAAATTTATTGCTTATTTATCTTTGAAAAGAGATTTTATTACATGGGAGTTTTTTTTTTGTTGTTTTTTTCTCCCTTGCAAAATTCAAAATTTATTGCCTATTTACCCTTGAAAATAGATTTTTTTACATGGGAGTTTTTTTTGTTTTTTTTTCTCCCTTTCAAAATTCAAAATTTATTGCTTGTTTATCCTTGAAAATAGATTTTATTACATGGGAGTTTTGATTTTTTTTCTCCCTTTCAAAAATTCAAAATTTAAGTAGTATATGACTTAGTGTAGGGATCACAGAATTTTGAAAATGTGCACACAATTCACTTTTCCCCATAGCACGTCATACGCAGTTTTTAACTGTTTTTTTTGACGTTAAATAAATAAATAAATAAATAAATAAATAAATAAACATTAATAATGACAATTAAACACAAATCATCTTTTGAAGTCTGATAGGATGCCAAACAATTCCATTCCATTGTTTCTTTTCAGCAATTTTTGTGTGTCTTTTTCATTGAAATAATTGATTTCTTGCGTTTCATATTTTCAACGCTATTAGTTGCACAAACACCCTTGACAGAAAAAGAACTCTCTGATTTCGGTTTCTCAAAACACATTGAAACGTAGCCTAATACTTCGTTTACAAAATACACTACAGCATTGAATACTTCGGAATGGTTTTGTAATTGCAACTCACTTTAAAACACAAGAGAATACACATTTTATATACAATTAACATTTTTATGAATGCAACACTGCACAGCAATGCGTTCGCGTTTCGCGCGCTAGTGCGAAAGCTCATTTAAGTGGAGAGATATCTCACACTTCCGTCGTTCAATGTCATACTTATTTCTGTTAAAAACTTGTGCTACTCGAGTGTTATATCTTCGAGACACGTCAAGGCATTTCCCGAGATCGCCATTGCGCCTGCGACGTAGAAGGAGCACCGCGGGGGGATTGCTCCAGTCCTCCATAAGCCACCATTGTTCCCCCTCCTTCCCCTGCAACCCCGCGGCAGCCTAGGTCGCCGTTTCCTGGGTCGCATTCTCCCGAGTGTGCTCCCGCAGGCTTTCACGAAAGAAAGGCGGACGGACCGGCAATCGCAGCTTCCAAACTGCGCGTGTTTTGAAATACCGTGTTGCGTAAATGCTCTGAGAGGACTTGTATTCCCCTCTTGTTAAGAGATGTTTAAGAGAAATGGCACCGAATTAATTTGGGTGTGCACATGTGAACGTGCGAATACCCACGAGCCGCCACTGCACTTAAGAGAATAATGGTGTTCACAGTTGACTACAAAGCATCAGTTATCGACTTGAAACTATTTGCCTTCTGACAGCGGTGCGTGCTATGCGACAATGATGCATAATTGAAATTCAGTTGTTCGATGTGAAAACTTCTACTAAATCGTCATTTAGTGTGGACTATAGAGAAAAAGAAATTAAATTTTGAGTATAATATAAAATGCTCGAAAACCCGTTCGATACACAACACGTCATCGCCATTGCAATACGCGCGCCCACTATGGCAATTATTAACTGCAAAGGCTCTGGGAGAAAAGAGAAAGCATTTTGCGACCAAATAACAGCACTGACGAATCTTGTATCGTAAATGGAAGGCCGTGAACAATCTGTGTACCTTCCCATTGAGTAGTTATAGTTGATTTCATTGATATTTAACTACAAAATAATTGTTTCCTTTTTGACGACACTAGGATAAGGAAAATATATTTGCGTCGTAAGGGAACTCGTCTAATTCAGGTCTTAAGAAATTACTGAAAGATTTATATCCTTGTCCGTTTCTCGTCATCAGTTTTCATTAACAAAAGTAAACGTCTTTGATAACCTTCCATCTGATTTGAAGAAGATGACAGCTTCCTCCAGATTTTAATGAAATTTTAATGAATGAGAAAATGAGAACCGGAAAGTTCTCAACTCTCGAGACATTCCCTTGCAGATTGCCGGGAGCCTGAGAATAAGGGCATGCCGTTACTGTTCCTGGAGAAGAAAACAGAACATTTATTGTTATTTTCTCCGGTGAGAAAAGTTCACAAGGTTATTTACTGTGACGTATTTTTCGTCAGAAAATGTTAGCAATAAAGAAGCTGATTTCTTTGAGTTAACTTCATATGTTGTTAAACTGATATTTTATTAATATTTTGAATGTTGTGAAGAAAATAGTAAATGCTGCTATTTTTAAGGTAAATCATAACTCGATATTAAAACATAGTTGGGTGTAGTTTTACAAAAGGATGATCAGTAAGTTAATTTTAATTTGAAGGAAAAAAGCCGAGAAATATCAAATATCCCACAAATCTTATTGTTAAAGTGACTTGAATAATGTATATAATTCATTTTGTATTCTACTCGATTCGATTTCAAGAACTCAGTGTATTAAAATGTCTAAACGAGAGGAGGGTTTTTTTAAACCACACACACATGTACATGTAATTTCGTTTTCTCGCTCGCCAAGCTTGTTTTCTTGGTCTGATTCTTTGAAATATGCATGAAATAACGGTATACGATGTCGCTTGAGGGTTGCGTCAACTTTATTCTGAAGCATAATATTCTTTATTACTGATTCATGAAATTCCTAACCTTTTCGTCACACAGCAGTGAATTTTGAACGTTATGTGAAAAGAAAGTGTAAAAAACTTACAGCTTCAAATGTAATTTCTGCGTCGTTACAATTTTCTCCAATACTTCTTACCCTTCAGCAACACTAGGTTTGCGTTCTCATTTTACTTTTCTATACATACTCACCATTGAAACGAAACACAACGAAAGAGGTTTTTATGTTATTTCTTCAAAATAATTTATCATTATTTTCTGCACTCTCAATGCTCCTCCTCTGCATTTTTACTCAAGAATAATCGTTTTATATTATTTCCATGCAGCTACTAATTAGTTTCGACAATAAATATCATACTTGTTTCTGCTCTCACTCTGAAAACCCCAGCTACTAGTTCATTTCTATGAGTTTTATCTCCTAACCTAAGACGATCCATTTCCACTATGTCAAGTCTTATTTGAGAAAATATCATACCCTCAATTTCTATACAGACTTTACGTCGCAGCATCCACTTTTCCTTCTTCCCTCCTCCTGACCCTCGATCTGTCAATCAGTTTGCGTTTCCGACATTGCTATAAAGCAGTGCTTCCGTTTTTCTTAGACTGTCACAAACTATGTCAAAGACAATATCCCAATCCATTCTTTTATTGTGTCCATTGTTTAATTCAGCCTCCTAATCTTATTATTACAATTTGATATAATTTAACCCTCCGCGAACACTCTTTGATAACATTTCAAATCTAAAGAATTCTTTTACTTATTTTATTTGTGATTGTTAAATTTTTGCATGAAAGATCACACGCAATCCCTTTTTTCGTATTTAAAATTAAAAATACACATATCTACTTCATTGCGATATCCTGATTTATATATAATTATAGAGATTCTCAAATATGACGTACGGGTATATTTTTTCAAAATAAGAGCTGTACAATAATAGTTAAAATATGCAAGGCATTAGTGTTTCCAATCATTTTCAAACTTCCACAACTTTCGTCATCGTATCTAGTGCTTCAGAATTTTATCCATCACTGCAGCTCTTGCACAGCTTTCTAGTACTCATCAAGGAACGGTATTGCCCCAAATTAAAAAAAAACAACTACAGTTTAGTAGATTTTGATTTTTCATATTATGAGTCATACGTGAACGAATGTTGGGGTACGTGTTGGTAATAGATAATTACAATGATTATTCCTCTCGTGGAATTAAAACCAATAGTGTGTAACTATACATATAGAAAGCCACAATCAGGCCGATGTATCTCAAGAAATTTATCGGTTTTTATATCCAATTTTTCTTACCGCTCCCGCAGACTAACGGCTAATAATAAGCTGGGACTCTTCCGCCTTAGGAGGAGGATTGCTGTGTTGCTGTGAAATAATCGGCGTATGTACTATAACATAACCTCTTTGATTTTAACATGCTTTCAGTTATTTTCAATATTTGGCGCTTTTTGGGACTCTGTTGGAATTAATTTCATCCGTGGAATAGTTCTAATAAATACTACTTGTGCTTCTGAATTTTTTTGATAAATCCCCTCCCAGTCAGGGATTTATCGACAATTTTCAAAGCACTCATGGTATTACCTATGACTATTCCACTCATGAAATTTCAGCCAAAAGCGTACAAGAACTGGGACCGTACCAGCCAATTAGAGACTTTACCATGCATATTTATCAGTTATTGATTATCACCTCCTAGGAAGTGATAAATTTTGCGCCTTGTTTTGTCTACAGATAGAGGTTATTTAATCGTCACTGAAGACATCTCCAAATGAATGAGGAACACCATTCTTCAATTATTAATAAATTAAGACATAGTAGCGCTTCAAATTCAACATCTTCCTTAAAAATAAGCGAACAAAACACGTTTCCTTCGAATTTAAACTTTAAAGATAGTGTATTCAATAATGGTGTTTTCAAGTAATTTCACTCTTAGTTTGTCTTTCGTTTATTTTGCTGTTTATAATTGCCTTTATGTATATATTTCTGTTCGATGTAAAGATATTTGAATAAAACAATATTAAATATTAATAGTACATTCTATTTATGAAATTTCATTCGTGAAATAGTCTTAGTAAAAGTCACGCGTGGTTTGGAAATTGCATATAAATTCCCTACTTGCTTCGCGAGTCGGGGATTTATCGACAATTTCCAAACCACTCGTGGAATTACCTTTGATAAACACGTATGTTGCTTTTATTGGGAGACAAAATAGCCTGGCTTAAAAATAAAATATTTTCACTTCATTTGTACATGGAAAAAATGGAATCTTCTGTAGACTTGAACGTGCAGTTTTTTCTTTCAATTTCTCGCGAGCACCACTGTATGCGAGTTCCTCCCAACTTCTCCTGCTGCCCTTTTTGTTTACAAGATCACCCGCGCACGCCGGCGCGCCCAGCGGCACTTGTTCCGCGCGCTTCGCAGGGTAACACGTGGCCCTATGGCCCTTGGGCGGCGTTCGGAGGGCGCTTATCCGTCTGCAACACCTCTCGCCCGCCGTTTACCTTGAATAATTTGGAAACACGGGACGCGCGAGCCCTCTCGGCCAGCGGAACGACGCCGCGCCGCGCCGCGCCGCGCCGCGCCGCGCCGCGTCCTTGGACACAGAAAGGTACCCATTCTGCAGATTTGCATGCAAAGTAGGCACTTGAGCGCTCGCCGCCAGAAGTGCAAACCGGGTGCATTTCCATAACGGGCGCTTTAAACCCCAAAGTAAAACTGCACTTTAAATTCCAGACGCCCCGGGCCGCCGTAACGAACTGAAACATCTTACTGATTGCCAGCCCCGTCGCGCTGTCCCTGGCGATTGAGGGTGTGTGTATATATATCTGTGTTTGTGTGGTTTAAGCTCACGCTGTGTGTGTGTGTGTGTGTGTGTGTGTGTGTGTGTGTGGTGTGAGCACGCTCTGTGTGTGTGTGTGTGTGTGTGTGGTTTAAGCTCACGCTGTGTGTGTGTGTGTGTGTGTGTGTGTGTGTGTGTGTGTGTGGTGTGAGCGCGCTGTGTTTGTCTGGTGTAAGCTCATGCTGTGCGTGCGTGCTAGTGCGTGTGTGATGGTAGCCCTCGCTGTGGGGCCTTGTCCGTGCGTATTTTGGGCGCCGCTGTCACAGTCGCCCCGCGTTTCAGGTCGCACGTTGCCGAGGCGCGGGAACTTTCACCCCGGAGCGGTATCATGTTGCAGGGATTGGGGTGAGGGGAAGTACTCATTACGGAGGGAGGGATGTGGATGAAAGAGGAAGAGATATGCTGGAGGAGGGGCAGAGGGAGAGGGAAGGAGAGAGGGAAAGAGATGGTTAAAGACAGGAGGGCGACGAAAGGGGTGAGGGAGGAAAGAGCTAGGTGTGAGAGTAGAGAGAGGGGGAGGGACGTGTACATAGCAGAAAAGTATCTAATGTTGCAAGAAAGTATCTAATGCAGGCTTCACAATAATGAACATAAAGTAGATCAAAGAAAAATACTGGAATTGAGTAATTCGTGGGATGAGATTAAATGAAATGGTGGAGTAAAAATGCAGAAAAGGGGGTCGAAGGATGACAAATAGACGTGACTTCAGATTTAACGTGTTTGTGGTTGAAAATTAAAAAAGTCTCACGTGTGGTAGGTTTGCATTACAAGGGAAGAGAAATATCGGCGTGGATAGAATTGGGATATGATCATGAAGTTATTACACAAGTTAAGCAAAATCCTTTGGTGAGATGAACCGGGATCGGAGCTGAGTGAGACAGAGAAAGGGAGGAGTGAATGAGTGTATGCGCGTTTGTGTTAATCTGATGGCGTACATGTCAATGGATAATGACAGATGAATGAATGCATAACATAGTATTCAGCTCATGAAAATCGATAAATGTATTCAAGGATAAGACTATTCCATTATTTGCAAACTGATTTACAAATATTGAGAACTGAAAGATAGTTTACATTAAAATAAAAGAGAGTGTCTTCTCTGCTGTAAGAGCCGTCACGGAAACGCGTTTTCAAGTCGAGAATGTTTACAGTTAGTTCATGAGAGAGATCAGCTCATTTTTCCGAGTGTGTTAACACATGATTTCTTTTATTGATACCCACAATTTAAGAGTGCAATAAAATGTTAACAAAATCAGAAATATTAGTTATCACCCATTTTACTGACGAATTATTAGAGAGCCGTACAGATTTCTATTTCTATTAATTGAATTAATTAGCGGAAATGTAAATTGAAGTTGTTCCCGCGCTTTGAATGTGTTATTCTACTTAGAAAATTCCCATTGTAGAGTATTTAATAAGAATCTGAAATGATCCACTTCACAAAAAATTTGACATGACGAAACTCACGCCATGTCCCTTCACCCTACGTCGCCATTTCCTGCCTTTCAGCGTCCACGAGAAGGACCGGCTGAAATGGTTCATGACACAAATTGCTGTCAATGGAATGCCTCTAAGCGGGAGATCCGACGGTGTGAGACCCAACGGTGACAGGATTTTCGACACTAGCTACACAAGTAGTCGAATTCCACCGCTGTCTGGAGGAGAATTCTAGCGGCTTACTGCTCTGATCGGTAGTTTTCCGTGATTTCTCCGATCAACACCAGGCGAATGCCGGAGCAATACCCTAACAAACGGATCGTACGCTTTTTTCCCCTTCCTCTTCCTTGTCCTAGACTCACTCCTTACATACACACACTTACACTAACATGCACTACACTTTCACACTTGCCAGGAGACCAGTTGGGAGCTTAGAGGTGGTCCCCACTGTTGGGAGATAACTGGTTAGGGAAAACCGTCGCCAGCTGACGTGTAGCCGGCTCCGGATCGCACCATCCTTCATGGGAAGAACACTGCCACCTCCCGTGATAGAAGCATGTACCACACTTACGGGACTAAAAACCGTAGCAGTTGACGCAACCGGAAATAATGAAAAGTGAACCCGCGCGAAGGCCCAGGAGCGGCGACCTTCGGCCCGGGCCTCGCCCCTGCGGCACGGCGCGCGGACGTGGCCTCCGGGCACATGCAGCGCATGCAGAGGGCCGTGGCGGGGGTGATGCAGGGGGCCGGGGCGAGAGAGCGCGCGCAGCGGCAACTCTATTAGCTGCGGGGCAGCTTTATCTGCGGCCGGGGAGCGCGGGGTCGGCGCGGGTCGCCGCCGGGGCCGGGCGCTGCCTAACTGCCCGCGCAAAAATCATTGCGCGGCCCCGCAGCCCCGGGCGATCGGATGTGGGTCATGCAGTCGCCCCTCAGAGGGGCACAATGCACTGCAAAAAATCTTTAGAATGGTTATGAAAGAGCAAAGGGAATTTGGGGACATTTTTATTCGTCGATAGAATAAGAGATAGCATCAGTTTGGTTGCAGCAATTTTCAACCTTTCTGGCAACTCTCTGTGCCGCCGCACGGTGGTGCATTTTCCCGAAATCCTGGCCAAAACCTCAAAAATGAAATCGCGTTTACTGAACTTTTGCAAATACTACGACACACTGTATACTTGGGGGCATCTGTTTCTGCCCACTTCGTGTCTCTGGGTTAATTCCCCTGGCACCAGTAGTCACCCGAACTTACCCTTCGCGGCGTTCGGTAGACGTGCGGTGCGAGAGTAACACAGAGAGACCGTCTTTATTTGTAAGTGGTGGCCATACAAAGTTGTGCAGAGAAAACTGGCAGTATGGATTCTCTTCTTGAAGGTTTGTAGAGTATTTTCATGTTAGTTTTATAATGCATTAATGCATAATACCGACGTGGGATGAAGTATTAAAATGCATGAAATTAATACAATAATTTTAATTATTCATAAGTTCACGTAGGCTGAAAGTTACCAATTTCGCGGAATTCCGCGATGTTTCTAATTTCATTTACTTGCTGAATCTATCCTCTTTCGAATCCAGTTATAAAATCATGCCCCAACTTGCCCCATTAGTAAATACAAAGAATTAACTTATCGTCAAGCACGCGTGATCGCCGAATATGACTAGTCGAGATCCGTTCTGAGAACGGGAACTGCTTTTACAATGCTGCTTCTAGCGGAAAATTTTGATCCCTTTTACTGAAATAACAAATTTACTCAATATTATAAACAAAAAACATTAATATTTTTAATTTTTGTAACTATTAACTAATATTACATGAACATAATATTTATATACATTACATCTTCTGGACTGGATTAGATTACGCACATTTTATTTCATTAAAATTGTACATAAAGTAATATTTACATAATATGTATCATCAAAACTCGTCTTAAAGAAGGGTGTGCGGTAGATGAAAGGTCAAATACGTACGTGATATCAAAGAAACTCATCATACCACTTTTAGAAAATAAATCAAAAATACAATTAATCGTAAAGTAATATTTGTTTACTTAACTCCTAAGTTACATACCAACAATTATTCATATTAGATTGTTATTGTTATAAAATTAGTATTATATTATTTTTCTGAAATAATACTGCAACTACAATTTGAATACGGTCAAGGAACTTATTCAAATGCAATTCAAAGAAAACTGGTCTGGATGTAGAGCTTTCCAAACAACTTTTTTTTAGTACGCACTGGATACTGTCAAGAATATGTTTCCAAATATTCATGGTAATAATGCATAGAATCTATTCACAAAGATATAAGACGGTATGGAGAAGGATTCTCGCGAACATGATCAAGACTGCACCCAATCCAGGAGATGTTTAATCGCCTGTTGAGATCTTCTGTTCCTTTCATTTCCAGTTTAAGGGATGTTCCCAAAAGAAAGTTAAAATTCTTGAACAAATATGCTCTGTCTCATTTGCCTGAGCCAAATATCACCATAGGGAGAAATGTACCCTAGTGAAAACTGTGATCTTCCTTTCCGGTTCTTCGGACACTGTATATAAATTTTCTCGGGCAGAGGGCATGAGATGGCATTAATACCATACTTATTTATGCCAAATGTTATCAATTAATATGTAAGTAATACCTGCGGTTTTCTAAAATCAATTTTGTGAATTGATAAAATTTAACCTAATTTATATAGAAAAATATATATTTATATTTCACAGATTTAAGCAGTGCATTATTCTGGTATAATGTTACCAGCTCCTTTACATTATAAAGATAGTCCAAAATGAATTTGGTCGTCGTAGAAAACAAACTATAGCTCTCAGAGGTTTTGGCCAGGAAATCGCCAAAATGCACCACTGTGCCGGTGGTTTGAGAGAGACATTTAGTAACACTGGGACGAGTATTGAAAAAAATAGTCAAAATAAGAATTAAGTAAATTAAATAGTGGTTGTGCTGACCTGGATAGCCGAGGTGGCTAAGAGAGAGTACCGACTCAGCGCTTCGGTCCGAACGGTCGCGGGTTCTAGTCCCGCCTTGGACATTGTTGTTTGTCCCTTGACTTTGTATGTGTTGTCGCGGAGGGCCTCGCGTTCTGCTAACCACAGATCAGAGAAGCCCGCAAGTGTGTTGGTCTAGTGTATGGTCGAATATGCCTCCCATCGGGACGTAAAGGGTAACCGGCTGTTGGCTGGATAAAAGCCTTAGGAAAAAAATAGTGTTTGTTACAAATGTGTGATGTTGAAGTGCATTAAGCGCATTGAATGTGCAGTACTGTGCAGTGTTGTGGGGTGTAATGCTGTCACTTGTGACGATAAATTATATTGAATTGTTTTCAATAATACATTCATATTGCTATTTTATTAATTATTATTTTTAGTGAATTTTTATTTCTGTTATTTTGGGGTGCTACAGCTGGTTACGCCCCACGATCTTTTGTCAGTTAGACGGTATGTTGCGCCTCAACTCTGCAAGTCTGTTCGTCGCGCAAAGTGCACTTCAGCACAGCACAGTGCTTGTTGAGTTAGTTTCGGCATATTCTTTTCAACAATACTACTAAATTAAATATGTCTTCTAGTACGCGTACGCTGCCTGGATTTTCTCTTGACGTCATTTTGATTCGGGCTAATATTGCATATTTGATTTTGAAGTGCATATATTGGCAGGGTGTGATTTTATTAAGGTGTCATTAAAAGCGCTTCACTGGATTCCATATACTTTGAGAGAAAACATTATTTTGAATGTATCACTAATTGATAAAATTCTGTCATTGAACGCAACGAAAAGAGAAAATTAATGAAGTAGGCAATACGTGAAAGAGCGTGTTACACAGTTTGGCATTTCAAAATGTTTCCATCAAAATCTGAATGAATAAACGTAAATTTGACATATGTGGGACAGGCACGTTTACAACGTATAAACTGGGAGTGGTGGCTCAGTGCTCGTGCATCACCAGATGTCACTGCTGTGCCTCTGATCGAGAGGTCCTAGGTTCGAGTCCCGACGGCGGCAGGATTTTCGATTCTAGCTACACAGCTAGATCGAACTCAGTCGCTGTCTGTAGGAGAATTCTAGCGGTCGGCTGCTCTGATAGGTAGTTTTCCGTGGTATCTCCGATCAACACCAGGCGAATGTCGGAATAGTACCCTAACAAATGTGCCACGGACCGCGCGCAATCTTTCCTTCCTCTTCATTGTCCTATCCTCTCCCCGTACACGCACACACACACAGACACACTTACAGTAACATGCACTACACTACCACATATTCTGTCCGAGACCGGTCGGGGATTCAGAACTTGTCCCGCTGGGACGGTGTCCCGCTGGTGGGAGATACCTGTTTAATGAAACCCCTGCTAGTCAACGGTTGGTCGGCGCCGGATCTCGCCAGTCGGGGTAGATCACAGCCATCTCCCGATGAAAAAACACGCACTACACTTACGGGACTAATGACTTCAGTAGTTGACAAGCCCGTAATCGCAATCAATCAATGAATCAACAACAAGTAACAAAAAATGGAGATATGATATTTTTGCTTTAAAATATTTCTTTACTAAATCACATTTCTTTCTACGGACATTGCAATGCAAAAGTAACTTTTCTTTACCAGTGCTATATACTTTGAAAAAGAGACACCCGTTTACCTTTCCCATTGCTTTTGGATTCAGCTTATTAATTTTACTTCAGTTCGCTACCCTAATTCATTAACATTTAATATTGTTCATAGAAGAAGTAAAAAATTGTAACATGGTTCAACGCCTACTAAGAATTTCGTAGTTCATTAATTATATCCCTCACGTTGAAACGTGCTTGAATGTTGTAATCTTGTAAAGGGTCTGAGGATGACTTAACAACTTGTATGTTGGAGGAGCATTTTCGAATATAGCGAACTGTGTACGGTAGTTTGCTGGGAACGTGCGAGGGCATTGGTGGAGGGGGCGGGGCAGGGGTGGGGGCGGGCGGCGCAAAGGTCACCGCCAGGCCGCGCGTGGCCGGCGCCGCAGCCGGCACTTACGTAACTAACATCGACCTCCAGCGCCCCGTGCTTTAAATTAGCCCGTTCTTCATTTCGAGTTAGGCAAGTTGAATGTAATAGGGCAGGGGTTGTTGTTTGTCGCGAAGGCGGCGCCTGGACGGAATGGGCAGAGGGGGGTGTCGGGGCAAGGACGGGGTTGGGGTGGGCCAGAACGAGGCAGGGAAGGGGCGGGGTGGGGCGGATGCGGCAGCATTCCTGTGGCGAGGCAAAGGCGGGAGCGGGGTTGGTTACGGAAGCGAGGCGGGGTGGGGCGTGGCGAGGCGGGAGCGGGGGTGCGTACGGAAGCGAGGCGAGGCGAGGTGAGACGAGGCGGAGTGGGGCGGCGTCGGGGTGTCTACGGATGCGAGGCAAAGGCGGGAGCGGGGTTGGGTACGGAAGCGAGGCGGGGTGGGGCGTGGCGAGGCGGGAGCGGGGGTGCTTACGGAGGTGAGGCGAGGCGGAGTGGGGCGGCGGGGGGCGGGACGAGGGTATGAAAGCGGGGCGGGGCTAGGCTTAGGCGGTTCGAGTGGCTCAGTGCGCCGCGCGAGGGCGTGGAAGGACGGCTTAGTGGCCGCGGGGGGGGGGGGGCTGAGAGGGTTGGATAGGGCTCAGCCCCTCGCTCGCCCCGCTGTTTGTGCTGTGGGACGCGCAGCCGTCGTTGCGGTGTCTGTGTCGGCGTCTGAGATTCAACGAGTGGCAGCTTCCGGTCCGGGCAGGGAGGGTGCTGCCAAACGCTCTTCCGATGAGAATGGGATTGCTCGCGACCTGTTGAAATGCCCTCGCAGACATTACGATAGCGTTACTGGAGACTCGCTATGTTCACAGCTCTGGAGAACACTGCTTGTCAGGAACAACACAATTTGAAAAACAATGCTTTAATGAAAAATTAATTTAATCCATTAGAAACGTGTTGAGTTACCACTACTTGCAATGATTGCAGTTACAGCCAAGAAAGTTATTACCTTCTCTCTCAAAACTTAAAAAAAAAATCCTCAATAGACTGACCAAACATATAGTTTTCTCTAATCTCATACAAAAAAAAACAAAAAACAAGTACTTCAGAGCAACACCAATTATTAAGAATCTCCGAACATTTATCCTCATCATTTAAAAAGAATATCGTACAATAGCAATAATCTGAGACAGCTCACACGGCATTTGATAGAATCTGGCACCAAGCATCAGAATACAAAATAAAAAAATGAGGCACCCCCTATTACTTACCGGAAATCATAAAGAAATTCGTAGAAAACAGAACTTTCTCAGTAGGAGTCAATAATTACTATTCAAACCCCAAAACAATTTACGCAGGCTTACCCCAGGGATCCCCTCTCTCACCCACTCTTTTTAATATATATGTAGCACACATTCCGAAGTTAAACCCCATACAAATAGCCCAGTTTGCAAACGACACAGCAATTTACTCATCTGGAACCTCCTTCACAGCATTCAAAAATAGAAATTTTGACACTTGGACCATATACCTATCCTTCTCCATTAATATACAACACTGAAACGATAATCTGGTACCCATCAATCAAGTCAATATAATACTTAGGTCTAAACGTCTGTATAAAACTAAACTGGAAACATCACATTGACAATAAAGTAATACAGGCTAAAAACAAATTGGTACAATTAAAACCATTAATCAACAGATGCAGACATCTACCATATGTCACCGCACTCACAATGTACAAAACAATAGTTAGACCCCTCCTACTGTATGCATTCCCAATATGATTAAATGCAGTTAGAACCAATGTTAATTAATAAAAGTTATCCAAAATCAGTTCCTGAGGACAATTACCAACGCACCATGGTTCATATCTAATGCACAGCTCCATAAAGAATTCAATCTCCTACCCATCTAGCACAGCCTATACCTATCCACCCAATTATACTCCATCCGAATGCAGATACCAAATTTAACCGGCTTCAACCTAGCTAGAAACCCCATATATCCCGCAAGAATAAAAAATAAGTACCCTTTCCACATATTCCTAAAAATATTTTTCTGAAATGGATCCTGATTAGGGGTGACCATTAGTTTTCCTCAACCGTAAATCTTTACTTTGCTATACAACCGTAAAACTAGCTGTAAGATTAATTTTAGTTTAGTTAGCAAGTCAACAAACATATGTAGTGTGTGAGGAAATTTACTATTTAAATATCATAAAGTAAAACAATAAAAAAATTAGCAAAGTATGCACAGTTTGATCCTGAACATTCCCCTTTTCTCTTTTCCTCATTGACAATTCTCTTCGGTTTTTTGTGAAGAAAGAGTTATTTCAAAAATAATTTTTAGGAGAACGTTTTTGACGTTTTCATGAGAATGTAATGTAAGTTGACAAACTAATCACCGCAAGGAGAATCGTAATGTTAAATTCCTTTTTGTTCCTTTGATTCTCTCCTGTCCCTTTGGTTATCTCAGACCTGCTAATAGTTGCCGTTTACTTCTATAAACATTTTCTTGTGTTTTTACTTCAGAGATTAGACTTTCCTTGAAGTAAAACATTGGAAAGTGCTACCTTAGTTTCACTTCAAAGAAACCCTGATTAAATTCCTGCAAATGTATGACAAAGGAGTTTGGAAGTTCTACTACTGAAAGATACTTGTTAAGCACTTGAAACTATCAAAACTTCCCGCGCTCACTGGCTTGAAGCTGCTAAGTTGCGACATCCTTTGGAAGAATGTGCCGAAGGAGAAGAGAGAGGGGAAGTGAGAGGGCGTGAGATCCTTCGACGTGAAGGAAACCTGTGCCGCATTTGTGTACTTTATTTCAACTTCCTTTGGTGTTTGAAGTTTTTGATCGTTTTCCCCCCAAAAATAAGAAAACATGGAGGAATGGTGATTGATACATCGAAATGAGCAAAGTTTACAAAGGATAATATTTCAAAAATTGTACATTAAATTTTGTTTTGTACTCCTCTGCCGAAGTGCATTACATCGTAATTAGTGAGTTAAGGAACCACACAAAGAAGTGGATCTAATTATTTAATCGGTGTTCTATTGTAAAATTCAAAGTAATTTTGTTTTGCAATTGAGCTTTTGAAAATAAGTTAATTGATACACTGTAGTGCAATTGTATTTTAGTGAACTATGACAACTGTTTCAATGTTAGCCTAAGATTATTGATTTAGTAAACAAAAAAGATTTTTTCAGGAAAGTTACTATTCTAAAATATTGAAAATATAAAACAAATGAATTAAGACTGTTTAAAATACAATTTGATTATTGTTGAATACTTTTCCACGCCAGTTAATTTATGACCTTTTAATCAATTCTTAAGTAAAGACGTAGTTATTAAACGAGTAATTGGTTTTCAGATTCAAAAATTTAGCGACAATGAAATTCGAATGATTATATTTGGCATTGTTGAAGTATGATAAAAACTATTAAATGGAAATTACTCTAAATTAAATGGCAACCTCTATTTTTTTAAAGGTAAAGTGCATATACTACACTGATCAAGATGTAGGTTACAAAGTGAGGTTGAAATAATACTTCAGTCAACTCTAGCCAGGAAATGTAAATATTATACATCAGAAAATTGGAATATTGCCAGCACAAAGTATATTAGTATTTCAAACGCATTATCTCGGTCATGGTGGTTTAAAATAAAATCAGTCATAAAACAACCGTAAAAGAGTTATACGAGAGATGCTTATAATTATTTTGAAGTCCTACTTTATTTTCGTATTGGAGACAAAGGGATGTTGCGTAACTCTTTTCTGGAAAACTCTACAGGACTTTATTAATATAAAATTATTGCAACTGATCCACTTCCTCCTTTTTCGTTTGAAACATGTCAACAACATATTACATTTTCTAGGGTGAATTGTCTATTTTCTTCAAAAGAGTCACATAGTAATATTGTAAATACTACGCGAATTTAAATAGTCATTATTGAACACTGTAAATATACCTCTGGACAATAATTTGTGTATTTCGTGTTATTCCATTTTATTAGTGGTTTCTTACTCAAGTTCCAGGAGTTTTGACGAGCAGTAAACACACTTGCACTTGCTTGTATTACACTATCACTCATGGAGACCAGTTAGATACTTAGAGCTTATCCCAGCAGAGCAGGGAGACCAGTCGGAAGTGGTTGGGCGGTGCCTCGCTGCTGGGGAGAAAATGCCCGCCAGCCGGCATAGATCGGCGCCGGATCTCGCCATCTAGAGGGGGAGAACACCGGCACCTCCCGCGATAACAACCTGCATTACACTGACGGAGCTAATGACCCTAGTAGTTGCCGCACCAGAATCACTAATCAACCAATCAAAGAAATTTGCGAGAACTTAACACTTCAAACCGGTTTAATAAGTCAAATGAATGTCCACTAAAGGTTTTACCGCAGTATTTTAAAAATTTTACCACATCGTTTTAGTGTACCTCGTTTAACCAAACGCCGGCCGTGCATTCGGAGACTCTGTGACACCCACAGGTTTTGCTTGTCCGCCTTCTGAGCAGCGAGTGCAGCGGGGACCGCAGGACAATAATCGGGGCGGTGGCGGGGGAGGGCGTGGAAGGGGGGCGGGAAAGGGGAAGTGGGCGGGGGCGAGTGCGGACGTGTCGTTGGCGCCGGCTGCGGCGTCCGCGGGCGGAGCGGGGGCGGCGCCGCAGCTGGCGACACGTCCTGGACAGCGGCGCTCGTTGACGCGGGGCGGGGGCGGGGGCGGGGCCGCGGGTGGCTGAGGCCCACCGTTCAATGCGCCCGCGCGACACACAGTGGGACGAACCGTCATGCAATGCCCTTGCGGGAGCCCTGGCAAGAGTTTTGAAGTGAAAAAATGAATGTTGTCTGGAAGATGACTGGCTGAGGTGGCTCAGGGCATCAACTGATGTCATTGCAGTGCCTCTCATCTGGAGGTTCTAGTGTTAGGGTCCGCCGTTTGCAGGGTTTTGATAGCTGCATCGAATTCAGCCGCTGTATGGGGGAGGATTCTAGTGGCCGGCTGCTCTGATTGGTAGTTTCCCGTGATTTATCCAATCAGCACTCGGGGTTGCTTTCTGCAACAATTCGTGAATGTTCAGTTAAGCTTCAATTAAGCTAAGGGAATATGAAAGTAATTTTACTCAGACTTTGTTTTCGCAAGCACAAGTCATCAGTCCTCAAACTTCTAATTCAGAAATATGTTAGTTAAACACGAAAGTCTCCAATATGTTGTTGTTGAATTCCTAAGATTTTAAAAGTTATTTGCTACATCTTTCGATATGGCTACAGGTATTTAACACTTGCTTTATTTAAATACCCAAAAATACCAATTTCATAACCTTATTTCCAATTTCTTACATATGTAAAAGTAAATTATTTATTACGACCATCTACATTAATTTAAATTTCATTTTATCCTGGAATTCATTTCCTTCGCTTTTATTGTAAGTTGATTTCTTTCGCATTTATGACAGCGCATTCATTTTATATATTGTTACATGTGAAGACTTATCGAGTGACTGAATCACCTTCCTCATTACTAATCCTAATTCGGGTTCCGCAAACGCATGTCTGTTGCGTCCCCTTTCCAGTGGGCGCGCGTGGGCGCAGTGTGTTGGCTGGGAAGGGGCGGGGGCGGGCGCGAGGAGGTGTGGTTGTGGGGGCCGCTTATCTCTGCGTTCGCGCTGGCTGGCTGCCCCTGCGCGCGGCGCTCGGCCTTTGTTCGCCGGTGCCTCCGCCAGAGGCCGCGTGCGGTCGTCCGCCACACAACCGCTCATCTCTCGTCCGGCGCTGAAACGCCCGCCCGCCCGCCCGCCCGCCCGCCCGCCCTCGCACGCCCGACTATCTGCCTGTCTGCTGCCTTACGGTCTACCTACCCAACACCCTGCCTTCCCGCCCTATTGCCCGACTTCCCGCGCGATTGTCGCTCGACTTTCCCCCCCATTGCCCGGCTTCCCCCACCCTTATTGCCCGAAATCCCCCCTAATTGCCCCCGACTTTTCCCCCTTATTGCCCTATTCCCCCCCCCCCTTTTGCCCGTCTTCCCGTCCCCATTGCCAGACTCCCTCAACCTTTACCAACTGTCTGTCTGCCTGCCTGCCTACCCAACCGACTATGTATCTGCCTCCCTCCCCCTCGTCCTCCTTCTGCCTGACGGATTATTCGCCCGCTCGCGTAAAACACGACGGTTTTTGCAAGGACATGTGCTGTTTTGGCCTGTAATGCCGTACATTCGTCCCTTCTAATGAAGTATAAAATATTTTATAAAACTGAAAAGTTTTAAATTTTACCTTTCAACCATATGTGCGTGAAATTATACGTGTACACTGTCGTGAAACAAAATTTTCGGTTCTTGGAATATCATTAACACTATTTCAAATACCCTTTCCGTTCGGATTGGTTGATTATTTCGTATTCCGGGCGCATCAAGTACTATAGTTAATAGTCTCCTAGGTGGTGTACATCTTTTTATCACAAGAGGTGGCGGTGTTCTTCCCGCGCTAGTCAGTGACATTCGGCGCTGAGGTCGGCTTGTCGGTCCAATATCGGGACATCGCTTCAGCTGGGATAAGCTTTAAGCTTCCGACATGAATGGTAGCATGCTCCATGTAAGTGTAAATGTGTGTAAGTAATGGCGGAGGATAGGACAAAAAAGGTGAGATCACGTACCATCCGTGGCTCGTTAGGGAACTGCCCCAGCATTCGCTTTGTGTTGATCTGAGAAACCACGGAGAATTACCGATCAGAGCAGCCGGACGTTAGAATTCTTCTCTAGACAGCGGATGAATTCGACCTAAAACGTTTCGAAAATGTTGCCGCTGTTGGGACTCGAACTCCTAGGACCTCCCGGGTAGAGGCAGCGCGGTGACATCAGTTGATGCCCTGAGTCACTTCGGCTGGTACTACATTCGCGAATTGCCTTTGCATAAAATATTTATTTTCTCTTGAATTCACATAATGTTCTACTTCAGAAATGCAATTGCCTAACACTACTATTTTGGGTTGCTTATAAAATTCCTTTGCTAAGGGAAATTCTCGGTTCTTTAACGTTCTAGAAACTTGGATTATAACGCTTTTGGACAGAATGAGACGAGGGCGTAGTCTTTAAATATTCACCATGCAATTTCAGAGTCGGGTGGGGAAGATCGAAAAAAGAAAAAGAATGTATTAAAACCATAAGACAAGGAATACAAAACTGCTTCACTAACGCCACTGAAAGTTGCAGAGAAAGTACATTTACAATATTTTACACCATTAATAATCATACAACTTGTATGCATTTTGTGTATTTATCAATTTAAATAATTAGCGAATTCTTAAAGTTTTGAACGGCAATATGGAAAAAAATCCATTCAACTTCGTGACAAAATCGCCCTTGTAAATTCATCTACACAAACATTGAAACTGTGGCATTTAGTTTTCTAATTTGCTTGTTTAGTAGTGAACTTGCTAATGGCATTTACAAATTAGACTTGTAAATGTCATTAACAAGTTCATTGTTACCATTCACAGTTCTCGACATGTAAAAAGAATTATATTTCAATATTTATGTGGTATACTTGTTGCAAAATACTGCTTGATTATTAATTTCCATACTCTGTCATAGTAACGAAAAATAAAAGTTGCTGTTATTCGAAAATGGAACCGAAAATATATTTGCAGTATAATTATAATAATATTTACATAATTCGCATGATTAATGTCGCATACGTAAACAAAGACCTTCTGCTGCGCTTAATTACTCTGAAGTTACCAGAGTACAAAGTAATGATAAAACAATTTATGTTGGTACAGAATATTCTCATATGTTGAGACATTTTTAATAATCTCAAATCTACCTCCAAGTTGCATCAAATAAAGGGATTAGCGGGATTTTAAACCTTCGATTAGAAAATACTGGCTTCGATGGTACAGTGATTATCATGTCGGGATTCTGATCCCAAGTTCGTGGATTCAAAATCGGTCAAAGTAGAAGGATTTTTGAGGTGCCAAAAATCGACGGCATGCATGCGAACGCATTGCCGGCATGTAAAACAGATCCCAGGAAAGGCACTTGGCCGATCCTGCCAAATTAAATCTAGCAATTTAACAGCAATCAGAGTATCGATTTGAATTACTCGATAAGATTGCGGATATTGTATGTTGGCCTGCGCTGTCAATTATTTAAATCAAACGTCAAAATTGGCGCACTAGCGCCCCTAGGGAAAGCAATGGCAAACCACCATTGGTACTCTTCCTCAGGATAAGCCACATGAAGGCGCTAGGGGCTTCTGGAGACTAGCCTACGCACTAATCGGTGTGCGCGTGGAGAAGAAGATTGTAAAATGTTTGTGCTATAGCTTCAGAAAATACCCTACAAAGAGGTTTCGCGGGTGAAATACTCAGACCCGATGAGTTCGAAAAATGCAGTATCTAGGATTGGACTGTCCCACCTCATACAAAGACCAGTGCGGGTGACCGCTCGTCCGGAGAGGAGTCGTTAGGCGGTCGGGAATGAAAGCGCACGGAAGAAGCAGCGCCAGGTGCGAGATATCGAGCGGCGCGCGGTCGATGGCTGAGGCCCCTGCCTCTTCTGCCGCACCTCCGCGACCGCCACCGCCACCGCCCACGCTCCGTGCCACACGTCCGCTGACGTCCCATGCCTCCGCTGACGCTCCTTGCGGCCGCCAACACCCTATGTCGCCGCCAACGCTTCATGTCCCCGCCAACCCTCATACCTCCGCCAACGCCCCATGCCTCCGCTCACGCTCATGTCTCCGCCAACGCTCATGCCTCCACCAACGCCCCATGTCTCCGCCAACGCCCCATGCCTCCACCAACGCCCCATGCCTCCACCAACGCCCCATGTCTCCGCCAACGCTCATGTCTCCATCAACGCCCCACGCATTAGCTGACGTCCCATGCCTCCGCTAATGCTCCATGTCTCCACCAACGCTCCATACCTCTGCCAACGCTCTGTGCCTCTGCCAACGCTTCGTGCCTCCGCCAACGCCCATACCTCCGTCCACGCCCCTAACATCCGACTCCCTCTTACTAAATTACAAAGTATTATTTAAATTGTCTATCTACATCAAAATACCGAACTATCCACATTTAATAGTCATAAAGGTAGTACATAATGTTTAATTATTAAATCATCAATAGATTTATTAGACTTGTCGAAATGGTAAACTTCACGAACCGACGTCGTTTTATGCACTTTGTTTTAAATATCTTCTAATATAAGTTTTGATTTTTTTCTCAGGTCTTTATCTTAGCAAATGATCAAGAAAATGATGTATTAACCGCGCACTTTGCCATCATACCGAATATCAAAAACGAGGCTCGATATAAGTGATAACTCACGTCACTTTAAACAGGATAAGAACATTTCTGTATTGAGATAGCAAGAGTATCTTAATATTTTGAGTGTGTGAAGAATCTTAACATGCGTATACTTTACAGCTTTGTATTATAAAAACACTTGAAAAGTTAAAACACTTGCAAAAGAAAATCAGTATTAACAAAACTATGATAATGCTGTGTACGGTCACCAGTGCAGTCACGAATATGAGAATTTGGGTTGTCTGTTTTGAAAAGTGTCTACAGTCAAGAACAGTATTACAGGTATTATTCAAGAACTGCGGAACAAATGAATACTTCACCCATCTTGTATTTACACAATTAAAATGTTCAGTTACATCGATGTTTAATTTTTTGTTTGTATCGTACTTTTCCATTTGCTCCTTCACTTCATTTCATGTTACTGTTGCATCAGTCCATTGCTCAAAGAACACGTAATATGTTAGCACGCTACTCAATCAACATTCGTTTGTTTCAATAGCTTTTCTTGCTTTTACTTTGTCCTACCTGCCAGAAGTTAGCAAGGGATTCCCCACTCTGAAGGTTTCGTTGTAGAATGGTATGTATTGCGATAGAGATATTAGAAAAAATAGAGTTTTTTGGGTTGTCTCCCAGAAATTCTTCCACAAAACCGATTCCATAATTTATTGACTTTTACCGCAACAAATACTTAGTTTTGAATCAGTTCTATTTGTCACACGAAAATCTACTACTACTTTTCACCTAAAGTGAATTTCTGCGCAAAATATTCTTTTGAAGAGTATAATACAGAGGTAATTGAATTTTCACGTCCAATTCTCTCAAAAAATGTAAAGCGGGTTTCATTGGAACATATTTAATGTTTTTCATGCTAGAGAGAACAAATACTGCTTTTGCGTCTATTTATTTATGTTATTTTGAAATTTAATTTGTTTACTTATCATCAGTGTGTAAAATGGAATTAAACACGGTTTTAACTGTTTCGTTCCTTTGAGGAAGAAACATTTGGTCTGTTTCGAATTAATAAGGGCGAAGTGTTGCATTTTGACGCTTGAAATTATTTCATTGAAACTACATAGAGTTATTTAATGTTGTGAATATTATTTAATGCATTAAAAATGTTACTCAAATAGAGTTCATAAATACAATTTGAATAAGATATTTATAAGCTTTGTTTTGTCTATAAATTAGAGCGGACAATCAATTTTATGCAAATACTGGCAGAATTTACGTATTATTAAGTTCTCGCAGAATTTAAATTTTCGAGGCTTTGATTTGAAGAGAAAAATTAGTAGGATTCCAGCTGAATGGTTATAGTAGTAAAAACGTCTATGCCCTTTAATTTGGCATAAATATGAAATTCGCTCTTCTATGCTTTATTCTTCTACCTTCCGAGAGTAAACTTTCGGTCATTTCCATATTCGCCATTACTTTGCCAAAGTTTTAAGACTTATTTTATCTAATTTATTATATTGAATTACTTGTATAATATTAACGACGTTAATACTAATAATAGTTTCTCTCAAAAATTTCGTCATAATTCTTTGTTAAATTTAAAAATCCAACTAGTGTTAGAGTGGATATTCTAACTCCTATCAAGTGTTCCAAAGATAGCAAAAATATATTATTTTATCGGACATGGAATCATAACCTTTTATTGCATAGTTTAACTTAGATGTAACTTAATGTTTTTCAAGTCATAAACGAATTCCAGCGATTTAATTATGAACCGTTATATATTACACGATGTACATCATGCGTTTATGTCACCCGATGCATTGTTAGCCGGTAAACGCAATTAGATAACGAGATGAAGTGATAGTAATCTAGTGGCGTCGTGAATCGAAACTTCCTGGTAACACACTCTGTTTCGGTACATCAGAAACGAAAAGTTTGTAGGAAAATAATAAAACTAATATATGAATGATATTGCTTGATACTTATTTTATCAAATAAACAATTTGAAAAGTAAGTACATTTTTTAATCGTGTAATGTAGCATATTTTGTTATGTAACTCCCCCGTTATGTTAGACCCCTTCCGAGCCATCCGACTTTCACGGTTAGAGCCTTTCCACCAATAGAGACAAATAATTTGTAGTTTGATGCGTCTTCGAATCCTTATGAAGAACTGATGGTTTTTTGAGGATTAATTCATACAATTCTAATATCTCTAAAAACGTTTTGTTTTTTAAGCTATTAAAACGATTTGGGTGACGTATGGTACCTAACAAGGTAATCAACAGCTCAACGAATTGCTTTTAACAAGACAAATCTAATGGCACAATTCTTAATCGTTTCTATTTATGACCGGCTATTCTGTAAGAATTAAAGAAATACACGGGATTGTATGGCTTCAATGCACCTACGAGTACATTGGTGAAACTCCATTACTATACTCTCTTTCCGATATTTACATTAATCTTTACGATTTGATTCATCAGACTGACGATAATTTTGTAATGAAACAAAAAAGTATTTTAATTGATTTATTGGAGGATTAGAGGGTTTATTGCAGGTGACTGTTATATATCTAAAATGTATTTTTGTAATGAACTTGCAACGTAGAAATAAAACATTTTAACCATGAAACTGCTTGTCGGAGGCGCCATGCTAAGCAAGATTATATTATTGTGATATTGTGTTGTATTTGTGGCAGTCACGACAATAAATATATAAAACGTCGATGAGTGTCTCCAATGTACGAAAACTCTGATGTGAAAATGCAGAAAGATGTTGGTTGAAAGTAGGATATTTTTTCTATCCAGATTTTAGGGAGGAGTTCATTGCATTCTTCTCCTTTAAAGAAACTCTGCGTGGACGGGACACACTTCTTGTTTATGGAACGCTCACACACGCCGCTCGCAGGGCGACCCCGCCACTCTTCTCGCCACACCCCGCTTCGGCTCGTCCATCACCGCTATATCTCGTACCCCCCACACGCCCCAATTCGCCTCATCACCCACCCCGGTCCGATCCTCCCCCCTGCTTCGCTTCGCTCCGCGCCGAATCGTCCCAATCCTCAGTTCCATCTCATCCCTCTCGCGATTTCATCACCCCCCCCCTCAGCTCTGCTCCTTCACGAACAGGATCGCCCTGCTCCACCCCACTTTGCTTCACCGCTGTACTCTGCTTTGCCTCATGCCGCTGCGCTCCACTTTGCTTCGTCCAGCTTCGTACCGCACAGACGCGGTTCGCTCCGTCCCTCTCCTCCGCCCGTCCCTCACCCGCTTCGCCCAGACCCAGTTCGCATCATTTCGCCCTTCCCCATCCCGTTCCATCTTGACTCGATTCTCTATCTCATCTCACCCCTCTTGCAACTTATCCTCTGATACATCCTTCACTCCTCACCGGCTCGCTTCACGGTTACACCCTTCTCGCCCCGTTATGCCCGGCCGTCATGCAGCCCGCCCGACCAGTCCCGACTATTCCCGTCCCGCCCTTTCCCCGGTTCCACCCCGCCAGCCCCGCCTCTCTTCTGGACACTCCTCTCGGCTCGCCCCGCCCCGCCCCGCCCGACTTCGCCCAGCCTTGCCGCGTTGCCACGATACATCTCGGAGAAGGGCTTTCGCGGTCGTAATGTGCCAGGAAGGCTTCCGTGTGTCGCCGCCCCCGCCCCGACCCCGCCGCTGCCGTCCCCACCGCCGCCGCCCCCTCCGCCGCCGCCCCCGCCTCCGCCTCCGTCCCCGCCGCCGCCACCGCCCTCGCCGCCGCCCCCTCCGCCGCCGCCTCCGCTGCCGCCGCCCCCGCCCCCGCCGCCGCCGATCACCCCCGTCTCGTTTACCCTACGTAGGTCCCTGCAACACTGTCATCGCCCGAAACCATGCTTTCACAAGCTCCGTCCCGGCACTATTGACGCTCACTTGGGCGACTTCGCACTCGTTTGTTTCGCTCCAGCTCCCTCAACGGCTCGTTGCTGGGTTCGCTCTCCCTTCGGATCGCGCCATTGGTCTCTACGATTCGAGGCAACTGGGCGTGGAGATATCGGGTTTTCTCGTGGATCCTGCGATATGATCCCGTGCGTAGTTTTGATAGGCTGAGTTTTTGAGTTTCTTTCAAGAGATAATGACAATCGTTTTGATATTTCTTATGATCTTTATGCACTTTTCGTTTTTGAAAATCAAATTGACAAAATAAATGTCAATAGCTTTTGGTACACTTCATATTAGTTGATTGGGAGAAATAAAATATTAAAATAAATTGATCTGTCAGTTAAGTGTTCCCTTAATTCTATAGAAAAATACTCCTGTATCTTTCTCTATAAAAGACCTCGTTTAAATTCGTATTCAAAATCGTTTTGATCTTTATATTTCACTTCATACATTTTTGGATTTCCCAGTAACTAAACAAGTTCTTTGTTTGTAGATTTAACTTTTGATGAAATGCATGTACTTACTTGTGTACAGTAATTAGACGTTGAAATTTTGTAAGAAACTATTTCGTCTTCATATATCAGGAAAAACTCTCACAAAACTCTCATTGCAATTTCCAAGCACAAATACAACACACATCAAGCAACTAATGTAATAAAGTCACTGCCTACTTCCAGTCTAAGACCTAGAGCTCCAAATCTGAAACTGAAATCTGTAACTTCCATTTTTAATATTCAATGCATAGTTTCGTTTTAATACTATTTTACAATTCTCTCTTAGATTAGTTTTACTACAACAACAAACGTTCCTTCTTTGACTTTCATGTTTAATCCTCATCTTCTGTAATAAATAACTTACGTGTCGGTTGTTAATCCACTGTTAACACTGTTCATCAATATATTCATTATTTAAATGAATAGATTTACAACAAATTATTGACTGCTCTGAAATACAGTAAAAAGGAGCGTTACGTTCACGGAGCCTAGAACTCTAATCCGTTAGAGGTGGCTCAGGGCATCATCTGATGTCACTGCAATGCCTCTATCCGGAAGGTCCTAGGTTCGAGCCCCGACGGTGGCAGGAGTTTCGACACTAGCTTTTGAGCTACATCGCATTTAGTCACTGTCTAGAGAAGAAGTTTAGCGGTCGGCTGCTCTGACCGGTAGTTTTTCGTGATTTCTGCGATCAACACCAGGCGAATGCTGGAACAGTACCCTAACAAACGGGCCACGGACCGTGCGAAGTCTTTCCTTCCTCTTCCTTATCCTATCCTCACCTCTTACACACACTAAGGTCATTACACTAACATGCACTACACTACCACACATATCGGGAAACCGGTGGGGCGGTGCCCCGCTGTTGGGAGGTACCTGGTTGACGGAAACCCCACTAGCCGCCGGTAGGTCGGCGCCGGCTCTCGCCATCCAGCGGGGAAAGACCGTCATTTCTAGAGGATGAACATGCACTACACTTACGGCACCAATGACCTTAGCAGTTGACGCGCCCGGAATCACTAAGAGTCCATCATCCTAATCCGGTCATGACGCCACCTGCTGAAATTTTACGACGATCCATTCAGCTCCGTTTCCTCCTCGCTACTTCACCCATCTGCACTCCAGCCTCGCTCCCCGTCGCTTCATGCATCCTCGCCAGCGATCTTTTCGCCTCCGCCACCTCCATCCCCTTCCCTGGAGCATCCTCTGCCGTCTGCCCCCCCCCGTCCCGGGCGTCCGCGGCGGTGCATAATTGCTCCTTCCCGCCTCCTGCGGCGGCGCGAGCAGCAATCCGCCGCCGACGCCGCGACGCGACGCGACGCGGGCAGATTGTAAAATAACACCGCGCCCCGCCCCCGCCCGGCCCCGGGGCCGCGGGAAAGGCGGAGCCAGTCGCGTCGTCGTCGCTGGCGCCGTCGTAAAAACGAAGCGTGTGCTTGTCGCGGCTAACAATGCCCCCTCCCGCGCGGGGGAGCGCGTGAAGTAGACGGCGTGGGCGGAGGAAGGATCAGAAGCAGAGGCAGGGAGGTGACGATGGAGAGGTCGGGGAGGGAGGAGGAAGGATCGCTGGCGAGGATGAATGAAGTGACGAGGAGCGAGGCGGGGGCGCAGATGGGCGAAGCTGCTAGGGTGGGGGTAAGGATAGAAAAAGGATCACAGGCGAGGGTAGGTGAAGGAGCAGGACGGTGTCGGTGACGGTAGAGAAGTCGGGGGTGGAGGTAGAAGGGATCTGAGCAACGATGGATGAAGTTGTGAGCGCCGAGGTAGAAACTGGGACGGGAGCAGTAGCGAGGGTGAGGATAGGGACAGGAAGAGTAACAGGCGAGGGTGAGTGAAGGGGCAGGGCGATGACAGTCGGGGGCGGAGTTGAAAGGATCAGAGAACCTCAGAGGAGAAGATGGATAAAGTGACGAGGGCTGAGGCAGAGGCGCGTACAAGGTCAGTTGCCAGGGTGGATGAAGGGAGCAGGGCGGTATCGAGGACTGAGACGAAGGATCAGAGGCGAGGGTAGATAGAGAGACTGATGCGGTGTCAGGGAGAAGGATCAGAAGTGAATCTGTATGAAGGAGGGGGCGTAGAGACGAGAACGGAGACGCAGGAATGATTAGAATCGATGAAAGAAATAATGAGAGCCGAGGTAGAAACGCGTGAAGCTGCCATAGTGGGGGTGGGGACATGAATAGGAAGGATCGAAAGGTAACTGTAGATAGAGGGCCTAGTGGGGAGATGGGAGGAGGGATCAGAAACTATGTGTGTTGAAGAAGCGCGGTCTGAGGCAAAGGCAAGTGATGATGTGTGACGGGGACTGAGAAAGCATCACAGATCGATGAAATGGAGCAGGTGGTGACAGCTAATGGGGGGGGGCTAGAAGTGATCACAGTAGTGGGGATTCAAGGGAAGGGGAGAGAATGTAGACGGAGGATCAGAGGCGACGATCGATGAAGTGCAGCATTCGGGGTGGGGACATAGACGCGAGGTCGGGACGGAGCATTGACGAAATGAGAAAGGGAATCTTGGATAGCTGAATAAAGGTCATAGGCGAGGGTGGATTAAGTGGTGGGGGCGTCGGAACAAGGACGTCATCGTGTGAGAAGAGGCGGAATCCAGAGGTGCGGTGGATCTGCGCCACCCGCACAGTGTGGGTAGGGATGTGGATGCAGCAGTGAGAGCGGAGATGGGCCCCGGGTGTGGTTTCGTTGGGCAGAGTTACCGCAAAAATGTTGCATAAAGTTGGGAGGATTTGCGTTGGAGATGAGGTGGAGACAGAGTGGGAAAGGGGTTTGAGAAGCGATGGGATAAGAATGTGAAAATGTTGAAAAGGGAGAAGCGATGAAAGACGATAGCTGAGCAAAGTGGGTCGAGGGCCACAACTTATAATGGAATGATGAGTTGCGAATACAGGATGGAAGAATGATGATAACTTTGGAGTGGAGGAAGAGGTGCAGTGTATAAACAGGGTTGAAGACCCTAACGCAGGAATTTTAGAGAACATACTATTCAACCGGGCAGTTGACTTCCCAGGAAACATCATGATATCAATGAAACTGATAAGAAAGATAAACGGATGCTGAGGTTAATCAAGCAAGAAGCATGTCAGAGCTTTATCTTTATGTAATGAAAAAAGTAAATGCAGAATTGTTAAACATTTTCTAAAGGACGAGTAACTGTTACCAGATAACATTAATTTTTTTAGATTCTTTTATTGTTTCATATAAACATGTTTTTTATGAATCTAGTTTTTAAATAATACTTCTTTTACCTCTCCACTTCGTGTACTGCACATCTTTATTCACATGTTCGGCGGCGTGTGGCGGTCGTTGTGTGTGACAAATGGCACCGCCCTGCACCGCGCTGTAGTGCAGGAGCTTTAACCCCCATCGTTTTAACGCCGTGTTGAATGGAACCCCGGTTGTCGTCCGGGACTAATAAACTTTTGTAGCCGTTCCCTCGGGGATCCGTGAAAAAGACAGCTCTGCTGCTGTGGAATGGTTCCTTTTTGAACTATGTGCACCAGCTCTTGTTTCCCTTTCTGCAAAATATGCATTTTAATATGACCTTGAAAAGGACCAAATTTTAATAGATTTATAACACAATATAATAGGCATATTTATTCTTTAAACATCTGTCTCTTTGAAATTGCAAACAATAACATTCATAGTTTTATGCAAAATAATTTTCTTTATAATTATATTTAAGTTATTGAAAATGAAAATCTATTTTTGTTTTCCTAAACAAAGTGCAACCTAAAAGAATATGTCCCAGATGTTTATTCTGCTTCAGTATTACCAGCACATGCACGATAGAGGTGTTTGTGGAAGACGTCATACTTTTATTTTCGTTTCACAGTATACGTAGTTTTATTGCACTCGCTTTCCGTCCGCAATGAAGGTATTCAGTCTGCCTGGGAGTGCTCCTGCGACCTCCGCCGTGTCTCTTGCGAGCTCGGATGAAGGGAGTGACATTTAAGCTCGCTGGCGGCAGGGAAGGTGCGAGCGGGGATGCGGGGGTGGGGCTGCAGGGGCGGGTAACGGCAGAGACGTCTGGGGCGATTGCGACGGAGATTGTGGGGGAGAAGGTGAAGGAAGCCACTCGTGCGGTTTGAGTTGAGGCGGTGAAGGTGGCGAGGGATGATAGTGGTTCAGGGGCGGTAACGTCGGAGGCGTGGTGGCGGACGAGGAGGTAGGTAGGATGGTTGGTTGTTAATGATTCCGGGCGCGTCAACAGCTTAGGTCATTAGTTCCGTGAGGACAGTGCATGCTTTGTGCGAGATCCGGCGCCGGCCTACCATCGGCTAGCTGTTTATTTTCCCTCAAAAAGGTATCTCCCACCATCGGTGCACCGCCCCAGCCGGGACAAGCTCTAAGATCCCGACCGGTCTCCCGCCATGTGTAGGGCATATTAGTGTAAGGGGAGAGGATAGGACTAGGAAGAGGTAGAAAGGATCGCGCGCGATCCGTGGCCCGTTTGGTAGGGTACTGTTCCGGCATTCGCCTGATGCTTATCGGAGAAACCATGGAAAACTACCAGAGCAGCCGGCCGCTAGAATTCTCCTCCAGACAGCGACTGAATTCGACGTAGCTGACAAACTAGTGTCGACAATCCTGCCGCCGACGGGACTCGCACCTAGAACCTTTCGGTCAGAAAGCGACTTCAGTGACATCAGTTGATGCCCTGAGCCATCTCTCCGGTAGGAGGTGGGCGGAGGAGCACGGGGGAATGGAAATGGCTTTGGGGGGAGTGGTGGAGGAAGAGGTTAGGAAGAGGCGGAGAGCGGCGGCAGAGGGAGCGCCGAGTCGGAGGACGAACTGGGGCGTTGCGGCGGAGAGTGATTCAATTTCGTGGCCTGACTGTTCTGCGATGCAAGGGACAAATGCGCACCCGATAAAAAGCTGCCCCCGAGTCGCGCTTTTGTGTGGAACGCTCCTCCAAGCACAAACGGAGCAGCCACGGGCCGGTGCACGCGGGGTTTTGTTTCCCTCAAACGAAGTATTTCTCGTTTATACTGAAAAATATTTTTAAAGCACAACAAAAACCTTACTGATCTAACTTGAAATATCATGTATAGTGAAAATATTTGTAGTAATCTGAAACTGCTGTTTTTTGATTTTATAGGTTAGAAGCTTAATTGATTTTTTTGGAAAACTCTACGTATTCAGTATCTGGAACTATTGACTGTTATTGTTCAAGCTCTTGTACTGATCTAAAAAAAAATAGAAAACCACAGGCGTTGCTCGTACGGTAAATAAACTCGCGTATGTTGGCTTCGATTACACGAAGCAACATCAAGAATTTTACTCACACTATACGTTTTCTTAGTCGTTTCGTCATATCCCCTAACAGGTAATGAAATGTTTCTTAGATGTCCTGTTGTGGTCGAAAGATAAGCATTTGAATTTCAGCGAAAAAATGAAATAAGTTTTCCTCTTGCTTCACTACTGCCTCCGAATATTCGACGTTGCTGGCGACGCCACCGTGACGACGTCTCCTACCATCACCACTGTCACTGCAACCACCACTCTACAATCACCACTACTACCACCGCCAGCACCACGACCGCCAGCACCACGACCGCCAGCACCACGACCGCCATCACCACGACCGCCATCACCACGACCGCCAGCACCACGACCGCCAGCACCACGACCGCCAGCACCACGACCGCCAGCACTACGACCGCCAGCACCAAGACCGCCAGTACCACGACCGCCAGCACGACGACCGCCAGCACGACGACCGCCAGCACGACGAGACCGCCAGCACGACGACCGCCAGCACCACGACCGCCAGCACCACGACCGCCAGCACCACGACCGCCAGCACCACGACCGCCAGCACCACGACCGCCAGCACCGCGACCGCCAGCACCGCGACCGCCAGCACCGCGACCGCC
>BLKR01007190.1:0-42021 GCA_011170035.1 Teleogryllus occipitalis | reverse complement strand
ATTGTCAAACCAAATGCCGCAATAGTTAGACCTCAATCAGTCCATATACCCACCCATTGGCAGCGTTTCCAGTTGGAAAAATTTATCTCCCAATGGGTAGAACGTTTCTTCTTCATTCTCAGTCAAGTTCTTCCTTCTCTAACAAACGCCATTCTTCAATCAATACAACTTTAAAATTCATATAAACATGCATACAAGTTATGCCACTCATTCCTCACTCCGAGTCATTTCTTGGAATGCAAATAGTATTAAACGTAAAATTCACATTCTAGCCCACTTTTTGCATAATAATGAAATACAAATAGCTTGCGTTTATGGAAACCCATATTCGCCCTTCGATGAAAGGTCATATTTCCGGCTATCTTCTATATCGCTATAACCGATCGCGAAATCGTTGCAGGGGTGGGGTCGCCACTTTTGTAAAAAAAATTCTTAACATATCACCAGCTACCTTTAAATGTAAATAGTACTTTTGAAAATGTTATTATAAATATTGAACAGACGGACAGACGGACGGACGGATTGACGGACGGACTTCCGTCCGTCTGTCCGTCGTGGGATAGTAGTATGAAGGAGTAGGAGTAAGTAGGACGAAACCATTGAATTCATTGCCACTTGGTATTGATATAGCCGGCATTCCACAGGTTTGCCGTCATCATCACTTTAGAATTGTACAAAAAAATGCCAAATATTAGAAATAATAAACAAGAAGTTAATACAAATGTATAGAATTATAACAAATAATGAAAATAATTAAGGTATTTTTAAAATGGTTTTCCAATACCAAGGGGGGTATAATACAAATAGTGAAATTGAAATTAATACATGTTTTAAAAATAATCTAACATGAAATTCCGTAATCTGAAATAGAATAAGTTTATTACCTTTCCATAAATAAACGATAGCAAAGATGACTTTAATTATTTCTATAACATCTGCTTTATTTGCTATTTGTTCTTCCCGAACATTCGGTTAATATATTTGTACATACATTTCTGACCTATAAAGATACATTCCGTTAATGATTCGTTCTAATCAATATTTTTAAATACTTGCTCAAACAGAAAATAGAAATACAATAACAATAATAGAAATGCAAACGTGCATACATTGGAACGAGGACTTACACAAAATGAAGATAATTTAATCTACAATATGAATTTCTACAAAATTTTATGATTCACATCTGTGGCTTAGGCCAAGAGGATTGAAGTTCTGAATATTGTCTGGTGAGAACAGTCCTTAACTTGTTGTTTAAACCCTTTGTCACACATTGTCAATGGCATGCGCAACGTATAAGCAAATTACAGAACAAATCTTTTTCTCTTCCAATGACTTTTCAATGCCGTTGTAAAGTGTATAATCAGTGTGTGTATAATGAGTGAGATTTGTCATGGCATGTAGCTACAGATGGTGTTTTTCGTGATTTCAATATCATAGTTCCTTCCACTTTCCAAAATCTGGGCAAATATTTCTATCAAAATGCAGAATTGATAATTTTTTCCAATTTTATTATACCCTTTCTCGGCAATTCACTTAGGACATCTGCTGTTGTTAAATGAAATTCTGGACCTTTTTTAAGTTTTAGATTTTGTATTTGTTTTTGTACTTTAGATTGGGACGGGAGTTATAATTTCGTAATCTTCTTTGCTACTTCGATTTTTATTAATTATTTCTGCTTCTTTTTCTTTTTCCTCATAAAGCTCGAATATTTCTTATAATGGCTCAGAAAATGTATCCGTTTGTACGTTTCTTCTATCCCATTTGTTATCTTTTGTTCTAATTGGAGGAGTTCGAATTATAGGTCTTGTTATTTTTTTATGCCTTCCAGAGAGAACAAACAATTAGTATTTTTATCAGATGTCAACTCAAATTCATACATGGGTTTTTAATTTTTCTTATATTTATTTTGGGTTGTTGAGTGATATTATCGAATTTGGTTTCATGATGTGCTACAGAAGTCTTGCTTGTTGCCGTCGATTGCTTATTTTTCTCTTTTTTAACAACAAGGTTCGTAATTTCATCTGGGTAATTATTCTCTTTTATTGTTCTTTTGAGTTCTGGGATACTTCTCTTACCCGACTTCTAAATATCTTTTAATAAAATTCTCATAAAATGCTCATAGAATTTTTATAAAATTTAAAAACTCAGTTGATTCCTGTGAGAAATGGCTTCCAATGTCGCATTTACGATAACGCATATCGCCGTTTTCTTGAAGACGGTTCCAAATATTTCAAAGAAAACTGCTCTTCAGGTAAACAAAGTTTTAGTTTCCTTTGATATTCTTAAAATTACATTTCGCTTGTACTATTTGGAAACTGAAAAGTTGAGAAAATTTCATAAAAGCAATAATCAGGCGGCGATAGATGGAAGCTGACAAGAAGCAAGGGCAAGAATGTACAGTACCAGTCTTCAGGAAGGAAATTAGAAAACGTTATTGCGAAAAAAAGCCTGTGTCATTCTGTAGCACCTTTTAGAAAATATTTAAAAGTCTATTAAATCTGGAATCTTATCTGTTTGGCCACTACGTTGCCTGTACCTGTATACAGAGCTTGATCAATCACTATTATGGCACTTAATAATTCTCTACCTGATGATTGAGAAAATTGAAAAAAAAATTGGGCGTGATAGATGGCTGCTGGCAAGAAGATTAGGCAACACCGAAAATTTAGTCTATACCAAAGAAAGAAGAACTAGTATTAAAAAACTAGTACGAGGAAGTCTGTGCCTTTCTCTTCCAGCCCTAGTCTTGCAGTACTGTTTAGTCGTTTTGGGAAAGATTGTTTCTGTCTAGGTTGAATCAAATTAAACATTTTTCATCTGTTTGTTGCACTAAGTACATTGTTTATTTATTTATATATTTATTTTAGGTCAAAAGCAGTTAAAAACTGTGTCTTGTGCGCTATGGGAAGAAGTGAGTACGTTTACAAATTTCTGTGATCCATACCCCAAAGCTATATGCCACTTGAATTTTAAATACAGAAAAAAATGAGCGTTTTTGTAAGGATTGTTAACAAAACTATTCGCTACGATGTAATAAAATATTTTTCCATAGTAAATCAGCAATAAATTTGGGCTCTTATACCTCATCATGTCCTTCAAAGAATAATACTTCTTGCAGCGTCATCATGGAGAACGATAATTTGAATAACTATATTTCCCACTGAATTCTATAAGATCTGGACAAATAATGAAGTTATATTGCAATATCAAATAAACCCATACTGCTTATTTCTCTTGTCTTTCTTTGTGTTTACCCACCTGCTCTCATCTTCCGTCACAACCCACCAGCCTCTTTCTGCCTGTCAGTTGTTCGTCTCAATGCTTTTGCATCGCCTGTGTCCCCCTCGTTCCTCCCGTCACCCAGAGATATCGCCACGCTCGGGCCCTCGTTCTCCCCACAGCTCCAAAGGCGTTCGCTCGCGCGCTGCCCACGCAACGTGAGTGGGTAGGGGGAGGGGGCGGCGCAAAGACAAACGCCTTCTTTTCTACAATGACTATACTGATCATCAGAAAGAAAAATAATATTTAATTTAGCAAACGAATGATATATAATGAATTAGTTTACATTTATATTGTATTATTTTAAAAAATCTTAATATTGCTGTGATAAGTAATGTACTTCAGCTTTCGGGTCAATGCCCCCATTTCGATCAGGTTTTTGTCCAGTTTCCCTGATCCAGCAAATAGGGAGATGGCCCCTTGATTTGCTTCTAGACAAAAATGTAGCTTCACTACGCGCACGTCTTGTTGAGCAATTCTTTTACTTCTAGTGGTAGTAGAGCTTATGGTAAGTTACTATTATGTTAGCAATGCAGAACATTCAAATCTCCTGTTGGTTTACCTTTGCAAATAAGTTTTCTATAAAGCGGAAAAGAAAATGTGTAATTTTTCAAATGTTGGTGATATCATACTTTTCAAAATTTTATAATAATAATAATAATAATAATAATAATAATAATAATAATAATAATAATAATAATAATAATAATAATAATAATAATAATAATAATCTGGTCTCCTCCGGCCTGACATGTTCAGTTCAGGTGACGTATCCATGGCGTTCTCACTCTGTTTCTTCACCCTCCACCCGACGGTCGGCGTAAGTGACGAGAGGATCGCATTTTTTCATTTATTTATAGTTAAAATGTTGGGAAGGGATTTTGGAACTCAAGAAAGCGTGCGTAGATAATCTCCGCATACGTCACATATAGTTTTAGTGTATTTTGACTAAATGAATATTAAATACCTGGACAAGCCGGCGAGGTGCAGTGCCAAGGTGGCAGCCTACAATTTCACACACGTTCAAAGTTTGCATCCCGCCGGGGATGGCTCGGGGTAGGCTGCTTTTGCTCAATACACACTTCTTCTCGTCTCCTCCGGCCTGGAATGTCCAGCTCAGGTGACGTATCCGTGACGTTCTTACTCTGTGTTGTAACCCCCCACTCGACGGTCGGCGGAAGTGACGAGAGGATCGCGTTTTTTCAAGAACGTTTTGGGGTATCTCTCAACATCCCGAAATGAAGATACCAAATTTGAGGTGGTAAAAATAGCATCACCTCTTACTCAGATTTCAAAATTTTTTCTAAGGTCGAAAAGTGTTCCGAGTGCCACTTTTCAAAACTTGGAATATCATCTCGAAGTCTGGAAACAAAATACCAAGAGCATCTCATTTTTTCAAAACTCAAACAGGTTTTGGCGCCATATTTTTGGGCTCAGTGGTGACAGAAAAAAACCAATATTTTTTGTACCTAAGAACACCCCGAAATTGAGGTTTTGAAATAGGGGTTGGTAAAGTTAGCACACCCACTTACTCAAAATTCAAAATTTTTTGTTCGGGCGCCACCAGTGAATTTTGGGCGCCAGTGCGCCACTTTTCCAAATTTCGAAAATCAACTTTAAATAAAAAACCGAAAATTAATGCCTCCCCAATTTTTAAAAACTTAGAAATTCTTACGTCATAATTGTGGGTTAATTTATGCCTCCGGAGCATTACATAACTTTCAATCTACTCCGTAGCGAGGAAGTAGAAATATTATCTTCAATATTGAAGTTGTGGGAAGACGCACCGAAAAATTGGACTTTTGCAATATTGGAGAGATCTATATTTCAACCGATTTGAGAAGTGCACCATTCTCTTAATCGTCTTTTAGGCCCACAACAGATTACACCGAGGAATGCGTTGCGAGAAATGTGCGACGTGTAATGTAGAAAATCGAAACAAAAGACACTTGAAAGGAGCCAAAAACGTACCAGCTGCAAGTGCAAGACATGGGAAAAGAAATTTCTTTCTCTTCCAGTGCTGGCACTGAGGAAATCAAGGTTGATTAATGCACTTTAAAATCAGGGAAAAAAGTGGACCCAATTTTGGAGTACTTGGAAAAAAGCAAGAAAAAAAGAAAGTTAGAGGGAAAAGTAGGTTGACAGAAGAAGGGAAAGATGATTTGGATATGTTTTTCCTGTCAATGTCAATCGACAAAAAAATATCCTAAAACATACCAGAGACAAATTAAAATTATTCTATTTTCAGCAGTGCAAGAGGCAGAGACTCAGATGAATTTGGAAGAAAGTGCCTCTGACCATTCCCTGTGTTTTACTAATGTAATTGAATGAATAAATAAAACTTCTGAGAAAATGCTAAATTATTATTACATTAATGTCACATAAATACGTTTATTTATTATCCTCCAATTTTGCAAGCCAAGCAATAATTTGTGTGTGATAAAATAATACATGTTAAGTATATTTTTCGTATTTAAATAAGTGTAAATACTGCTAACAGGGAATTCCCTGCTAGCAGTTTTGGTGCTAAATTTTGTTGTGAAGCTAAATATCTGAAAGAGCGAAAATTGTGTTAGACTTAAAGGTAAAAAAAAAATCTAGTGGATTTATTTTAATAGCCACTTTATTATAAAAACATAGTTCAAAAAAAATATTAAAAAGGTGCGTTTATATTCGACCATGTTAAGAATATAATTATTTTCCTTAGGGTAACGGTTAGCCGTTCTTCGGTTCCAATGTACGTCCGGAAAGTAATGTATTTTTTGTAATAGTCGTTTCCACGATCTGGTGAATGTCCATAAGTTATTGAACCCTCGTAACCCACAAATGTTATCGGAATGACGCGTCATCTAAAACCGGCACCAGACAGTGGGATTCGCGAACTAAACCAAAACGTATACAGTGGTATCGAAACCCTCGATTGTGGCATTTCGAGACATTGAGTGACTTCATTCTAGTGTGTGACGTGACCTCGCCGGCCTCTTTCCGCATTTCCCGTCGCACATTTCTGGCAACACATTCGTCGGCGTAGTCTCTTGCGGGCCTTACTCTATCTGAGGACAAAATAATCAAAAAAATTTGGAACCATTTTTGAGAAAATTTTGAAAATGTTTTGAAGATTTCGTGTAAAGTATCCTCAAAAATCAAATATCCGTTTGAAACTCTTAAAGCCTCAAGTTCATTCATATCTATTGGTGACTATCATATTTGGAGAAAATCGTCTTACGCGTTAGCGTTGGCCGCAGATGGACAGACTTATTTTGTTGTCAAAGATCCAAAAATCCTACTGCGCGTTAGAGGAAGTAATTTACTATACATAGCTACACGATTTATCAACTCTTTTGTTACCAGTGTTAGTGTAAGATTTTCTCTGTGTATGAATGGCGCCAATGAAATTTCCTTCACAATTTTCGTTTGCCAGTCATTCGCGATTCACTTACGGGCAAACATCATTCCCCCCTCCCGAAGAAAAATGCATTCTAGGACATGACTGGGTTTCACTGCTTGTTGTGGATTTAAAATTGTATCTAAATTTGTAGATAAAGAGGTATGTACTGATAATGAATAGTGTAAATCTCAACACTGTAGATCAAATACTTTAGAATGTACCGCGTATCAAATGTGACCATTATTTTCGAACTCTTTGCAAAACTCGAGTTTCGAAACGTCTCTAGAGGGCTCAGTTATCGGGCAAATGTGGCAAATGTTTGCATTTTCTGAATACAGGAAGTGGGTGTAATGGAGATCACGGGATAATAGGAGTCGGCAGTAAATTATCCATGAATAGTTTAAACAAACCGTTTGAAAGACAGCAACAACATGTGCTTCTTCCTGCCATTAGTCGTGATAACTATAGCCAGTTGATCGCCGTCGCCAATGAAAGCTTACATCGAAGATTATCGCGTTCGTACCAGGGATGTGAGTGGTTGATGTTAGAAAGTGCTCTGAGAAAATTAGGTCTTACTCATGTGAATTTGGAGATTTTTAAAAGAATTTAGATTTGTTGAAAGGGAAGTACTTCAGTAAATCATTTGATACAAATTGCGAGTAATTTTAAAGTTCTATAAAAGTTTATGAGTACTGATAATGTAACGTTCCCTCTCTCCTCCTCCCTCTCTAACCCCTCTTCTATGATTACCCGGAAATGGTATTACTTCTTATTACTTACTTTCACCAAGTTACTATCGCATCATTTCTTTGTGCCTAGCTTTCATTATTAAGTATGCCCGTCTGCTAGCTGCTTTCAAAGAACCTCCTGTTTTTATTTACTTAAACTTTTTTTATATGGGCGTGAGGTTGTGGCTGCCCTACACAGGACCTAAAACAAAGTATGTGGGCACGTGGGCATAGGTCTTCATCTAACTTTTCAACAAAATCAGAATACATTCTCTCAATTCGCTGACGAACCCAATGATGTCCGTCATTATTTATTTTTTTTTTGCCTCAAATTTTGAATTATTGTTTTCGGCTCCTTTACACATGAATGGGGTTGCTGCCCACTCACGACACACATGAAATTACCCCACAAAAACAAAACACATAAACAATACAATAACATATCATGAATCACCTTAACAACAAAACAAAAATACTATTCATTCACACTGAATATATATATATATATATATATATATATATATATATATATATATATATATATATATATATATGCAAACTCATTCACACTGAATGCGCATTCTGTCGGCACAATTTTAAAATTACTTATTTTACGACAGAGCTTGGTCTTCAACAAAGGCGTACTTGACTTTCTTTTCTTTCAAAAACACGTGAAATAAATAAATAAAGTTATCGTCCACTTCCCTTTTTTTTTGCCCTCTGGATACTGCGACTCGCGATGTACCATTTTTGCCTGGACCAATACCGCATACCACGCAGTATTTTCCAATTTATGCTGCGACTGCTCCTCTTACCACGTTACACTGCCGAAATTCCACCGACACAATAGTATCTTCGTCGTGCGCCTATTCCACCATTATAACATCTCACTTTCGTTATGATATTAATAAACTATTGTCTGTCCATGGCGTACTTATGTTTCTTTGAAACCACTCCATTACGCGAAACATAATATTATACGCATAACTTCTATTGTTCTAACACGCATTCTCACTACGAATGATTTTGTCCGATAACAATATCAAGTAAAAAACATTAACTGTTCCTCGCGTATTTTTATACTGGACAATGTCTTACGCGGAGCGTTACATAACACGTCTGACCATCAGCGTATTTTCACACCATCTCCTTCTAATTGTTGTCAAGATCCTTCATCTATTTTCCAACGAACATTCACCGATCGCTTGCATGTCTCCACAAATAATATCATAACTTTTTCATTGAATTCTGTCTTTCAACGTCATTTCACATCATTATTAATTCCTCTTATTGTTTTTAATCTCTGTGGTGTTTATTTTATTGCTTCCCGATGTCTAATAACGCTAAATTAGCTTAATTTTGGTCTTATTGCGTCCTGACGTAACTGTGACGTCATCGCGATGCGTCATTACTCTTATATTAATTCTAATTACATAAATTTATTACTTTTATAAATACATAAATTTATTACACAAATTTATTATTCGAATTACATAAATCAAAATTCAAAATTTAAGTAGTATATGACTTAGTGTAGGGATCACAGAATTTTGAAAATGTGCACACAATTCACTTTTCCCCATAGCACGTCATACGCAGTTTTTAACTGTTTTTGACGTAAAATAAATAAATAAAAATAAATAAATAAATAAATTGTTTTTTAATTTCTACTGTGGCTCCTCGATATTTCTCAAAGCTGCGAGCAATACCGTAATTTTCTGCGAAATTTCCTCTATCAATTTTAAAAGTTTCGTCGCGATAGCTTCACGCGTTTTCTTAATAATTGAAAAAATCGCTCTTTCACATTAAACTTCCCATAGTTACAATGGCTTTTGATTTCCAATTTCTTGGCCAAAAGTGCAATTCTAAATTTGCTTATATCTTCCGAAGCCCTAACGTGATTTACTTGAAACAACTTTTAACTGGTTCCTAAAATTGTGTACTACCGATTAATACTGTCTATTTCGGTTTTTGATCGCGCATTCTTTTAATTTATAAAAATTGTTCATGCGCGATGCCGCCCTCTCTTGTCTTCTCACCTCCCACTCTTGTTATTTCCTGCATATGTTTACACTTTGAATCAAAACTGTTTTTGGGAGATTCTGGATTATTACAATAATAAGAATGTGCTTGTGGGTTAATAGTTGTCACTGATACTCATTATTGCAGCGTGCCTGACATTACCTCAAACAAAATTATTTATTGATCTGGATGAGTTTAAATGGCCCCCTGGTGCTATTTACCATGTATTAATAATGGCTGGACGGATCAAATATTTGTACAATGGTTTAAACACTTTAAAAGTCTTACTTGACCCAGTGCAGCTGATCTTGGACAACCTTGGAGGTCACATTACTTTAGACGCCTACAAATATTGTGGCTACATGCTACGTTATAAGACAGATCTCACTGTTACCTAATTTGGCTACACTTTTTGAGAAATAATTTCTTAAAAGAATGAAACCAATTATTGAGGACAAAAAATTAATGCGAGAAGATCAGTTCGGAATCAGAACAACACACTTGAAAATAGATCAGATGCACTGATTATACACTTCACAACGTTATTGAAATGTCATTGCAAGAGAAAAAGATTTGTTCTGCAATTTGCTTAGACGTTGTGAAGGTCTTTGACAAAGTTTGGCACAAGGGTTTAAACTACAAGTTGTGGACTGTTCTTTCCAGACAATATTCAGAACTTGAATCCTCTTGACCTAAACCACAGATGTAAATAATAAAATTTTGTAGAGATTGATTTTGTAGATTAAATTATATATATTGTCACAGTGCTCATTCCAATGAGGGCGTGTTCGTATTTGCATTATTGTTATAATAATTGTAATGTATTTCAATGTTCTGTTTGGGAACTATTTAAAAAAATTGATTAGAGCGAATTATTAATGGAAGAATTATTTACAGGTCAAAAAAGTATGTACAATTGTATATACCGAATGTTCAGGAAGAACAACATGCAAATTAAATAGATGTTATAAAAAATAATTATAGCCATCTTTGTATCTTATATTTCTTGTGAGCGATTCAACTTATTTTATTTTATGTTTTGAAATTTCATTTGAAATTGATTTGAAAACATGTCTTAATTTTCATTTCATTATTTGTATTCTACACCATAGTAATTGGAAAATAATTTTAAAAATACTAATGGTAATTTCATTCGTTGTATTAATTTATTATTAGTATTAGGCCTGTGGGATGGCTCATGGGTAGCGTACTAGCTCCTCGTGCTTTGCTCCCCGTGTTTGATTTCCGGTCGAGGCAAAAATGTAGTTGTAGCTTTCCTCTAAAATCGTCCCAGTTTCTGTAGCTGTCTATCAGAGAAAATCTCAAGCAGGCGGATCGTGCTAGTTACGGTGAAGAGAATACGTCATCTTCGCCTCATGTTGCTCTTATGTTTAGGCATGGGAATTTACTTAGGACCAGACAAGAGGGACATCAGTAACTGGCCGAGGAAGTCGGAAACCTGACCCAGTAACGACAAATACATACATACATTTGTTTTAACTTCTTGTTTATTCGTTCTAAGAGTTTGCATTTATTTGTTTGTTTTTAGGGTAATGATGAAGGTGAACCCGTGGAAAGGCGAGTGTATCAATTAATCTAAATAGGCAATGATGCCTTCAATTATTTCATCCTGCTTAAATAGAATAATTTGAATAGTCCGCGCGTTCACACGCTTTCCGCCGTGTTGCTCTGCGATCGGACTGTATCGAGAAAAATCGAGTTGGGGCATCGTCTTGCTGCGGCGAGGATCATGGGACCGCGTCATTTCCTGTGAACACGGCGGTGGCGAGCGGTTGTTCTAGGCCACACAACTGAGGTGAGTTTGGTGACTAGCGAAATTTATGGTGCGTTTTCATGTGTTACTCGCTCACGTTCTCTTGACATTCGAAATCATAGATCATTCTCTTACCATGTACATTTGAAATAAATTTTTGAGAGAGTAACGAGGGGATTTATTAAAATTTTATAACAAAAAATTCCTCTCACCTGTAATAGAACTGCCTACGTCCAACTTACGTTTTCTTGAGCTTCAAACTTCTAGATCTTTTACCATATATCGTTGAATTATGTTTTGATGAGTGCAACTAGCGGTTTTGTTAAATTTTTCTAACAAAAATTTAATCTCACAAGTAATGGAATTTCTAACGGAAAGCGGGCTTTGGATTTAATTTGTGGAGTGACTGTTGAAATAGACCTATTTCTGCCTCGAAATGTTTTTTTTTTTTCGTTTGATTGCAGCAGTTGGGTACTATTAAAAATCCTGTTTTATTTCCTGGTTCCAATATCATTTTCACTTAGTGATTGTGCTGGAAAGGGTACTAATTTTGTAAAATTATTTGCCAGTGAAGTCGTAGGCTTCCGCGGCCGGAGTCATCTCAACGATTTTGGCTGTCTGAGAAACGTCGCATCGAAGGCTGTGTTGACATTTCGACCATCTTTTTGTGGTCTTCCTCAGAGTTGATCCATACACTGCTAGCCTTGACGAGCGCTAAGGAAGACCACAAAAGGATGGTCCAAACGTCGGCAATACAGCTTTCAACGCGGCTTCGCCCGGACAGCCAAGATCAGTTTTTTTATTGCCACGTCTTCTCGTTTTCTGAAAAATGTAGTACGTTGATAGCTCTACCGGTGACGAAATAACTAAACCTACACATTGCGCTTGTAGCAAAATGAGCGTGTAAATAAACTTGAGTGAATATTTTTTTGGAAGAAGTAGTAGAATTAGAGAACGGAATCCAACTAAATATTCAATGTCTGTGCAACAACCGTCGTTCTACAAATAGAGATATTTATGTATTATCAGACTCAAATTAAAACAAGTTTCTTTCCCTCTTAATAATCAATCTTCTATAGAAGGGAATACTCTCCTCTTTGCTGTTCAAACTTTCTGCCGCACAGAAACCAAAGGCTCGGTGTATCATTCCTCACGTGTAATTTATTTTAACGTTTCAATTTTTTGTATTGATTTTAAAATAATTATTTCATCGGCAATTTATATAGTCTATTTGAATTTACTTTAATATTAATTGATAATATTTAAATTTTTGATTTCTTACACTTATAGTTGCAAAGCAATCTACAAAGTTTTTTGGGTGATTTGCATTATGGTATTGTTTTCTTAACAAAGTGATTGAAGTAAGATTTATTCCACGTAAGATGTGACCCAGAGAGCTTTGCAATACCAACCTCCCGTAAACCACCCGCCATACATACTACATTGACTTAGGGACTTTTGATTACCATTTAAGTTGGAGAAAGTAGGTGCCAACCCCAACGTAAATTCCCCACGTAATGGATGTACAGCTGCCAGGGACTTTTTTTTGGCTGGAGACTGGCATGCATGCGAGCGAAATGAATTTGTGCCAACTTCAACGGTTTCAACCAGCAAAACGTGTGGAGATTGTGAGCTTATGCGAGTGAGCCGCATCCCGCACTTGCGTGCTGAAAAAGCAATTTTTTTTTTGCGTTTCCAGTGCGCGAATTGTTTCCTAAGGAAAATCTTGTTGTGCGCTGGGCTTGACATTTTTAGAAATGTCAGGTAATTCCAGAAATAACTCTCCAGTGAAGCAGAAGGGGAAGTGGATTTTATCGAGTGGTGAAAGGCAGGTCCGTCTTAATGTTAATAAGTACAAGAGCGAGAAAAATTCTCGTAAAGAAGTGAAACTTCCTGAGAGCAGTGTCATTGCAAAGGTAGCTGTAATTGTGGGGGTAAGCCATCAATGTCACAATAATTATTGACTTTATTGCATGCCTCAAGAACGTCTTCACAATGAACATGTGTATGTGAATCATAATTATTTTATTGAAATAATTTCATATATTACAGAGACCTTATACAACTCTGGCAAACGTTATTAGGGATTATAAGGCAGGAAAATCTATTAAAAGTAAGAGGAAGCGTTCATGACCGTGAGCTGATGGATTTGCAAGAGAAGCTATTAGCAGCTATATATTTACCAGGAAGCTGTTAATGGTAAGATATTTTATATTTAGAGTAATGATGAAGTATGTGGCTCACTTTTTGAAGACTTTCTAAAGACCTATTCATTTGCAACAGGCTCTCACTTACAGATGTTTGGCATTACATGAAGGAAAATAATGATATTTTTTTCGTTCAGAGGGTCATGCACAACATTGTACAGAATTATTAAGGAAATGGTTTAGCATGGAAGAAAGGAAACCCAAATATTCGTATTTGTGAGTCAAATGAAATAAATGTAAAGAGGTTATATTTTGTGGCAGACTATATGAAAAATAAGAAGTCAAAACCCAAAGACTGTAGTGTACCTTGATGACACATGGATCTATATGAATGGTAAAAGATCCCTTTGAAAATGTATATTACTTATGTGTAAAAATTATGAGACAAAAATATCATTTTCATTAGGTTCAACTACTTATTCATGGCAACTACCATTAAAGGCACCAGTAAAAGAGTAATTAAAAGACCACCAGAGGGAAGGAGGCTAGTCGTGGTTCATGCAGGAATGAGAGAAGATTTTGTACCAGGTACAAATGTTTTCAGTTTTAATGGCATTAATTATGTACAAACTGAGGCATGTGTACGAAGCATCACATTTTGTAGGTGCTGGTCTGATATATGCTACTGACCTAAAAAGGGGGCAAGATTATCATGGAGCAATGAACAGTTCTACTTTTGAATCCTGGGTTAAGAAACAACTGATTCCTGGCATTCGCAATTTAAGACCTTGCATCATTGTCATGGATAATGCTTCATACCATTCAAAGCAGGTAGAGAGGCATCCAACCACAAAGTGGTGAAAGGATCAACTGATTGTAAGTATCAGAAATGAAATGAAACTATTGTGCTTAATGAAATAAGTAATGTAACCAAAGAAAATTATTTTTAGGATTGCCTGAACCAGCGAGGAGTACGAGTGCCAGAAGCTGCAAATAAAATCTCACTTGTTGCCCTGGCGAGCCAACATTGTGAAAGGATAAAAAGGTACCACGAGATACATATCAGTGCGTGAAAGAATACATTTCATTAATATTTTGCATCATATTATCTTGTTCTGTTGCATCATTGTAATTAAATATTAAAATATACACTTTAAATATGTACAAATATATGCGTCTACGCTTATGATAAATAAGTGATATATAAATCTAATAAATAACTGACCTCAGCAATGTATTGGTAAAGGTATGTAGTTGATGACATGCTGGCACACAGTTTTGAGGCTGCCACCATATCATTGCAAATTCAATCCTATTGAACATGTGTGGGGCATTTCAAAAGGGTACTACCACAAAACTGTATGTGAAAGGCCAGGGCAAGGAATGGAGAGAACTAAAGCTGTGAGGAATGAGGCAATAAATCAGGTAAAGTTTTCAATACACCATTATAGAAAAATGATAAATATATGCTAACAGTTATGATTATAATTTTTTTCAAAATTAGTAAAACAAGAAACTAGAAAATTATGTTATGGCATTAACAGGGTCACACCAGAAATGTGGAAGAATTCAGTGGAACATGCAGAAAAAATTATTGAAGAGTATTATGAAAAAGAGGCAGTGGAAGAAGATTATGAAGAAATAGTAAATTTGAGCAGTGCTAGTGGAACTGACACAGCTGAAGAAGGCACAGGAGAGGAAGGAGACAATTCCATTTGAGCCAATCCCAGGAACATCTTCAATGTGAAAAAATTGAAAAAAATATTAGAGATTCCACAACTTCATCTCAAGAAACATCTGACATATTAATGCAATCACCCACAGTTGTTAGAGAACATGTTGGGACCCCCTGTGCAACAGAACAGGTAAGAACAGGAAAATACTCCATTGAGAATTGAAGAAAATTTCATTTCATTAACACATTCTCCCAATTTTCAATCAATTGTTCCTGCCCGTGCTTCAGTTGTGTGTTTGGATCGAGTAGGATTGCAAAAGTAAAAACAGTGAGTAAGCATTAAAGCGTTTGGAATAAATGTGATAATCTTGTAAAATATGTAACTCAATATTTCAGATGTGCCTCAAATTATAAAATTCCTGCCCCCGTAAAGCAACCACCAAGTCAAGATTAAGAACAAATTTGGTCACACTGTGTCCCGGAAAAGGTATAGCTTGAATTTACTCGATTATGGAATTGTGGTTATGGCAGGTTATAAATTAATATTTTTAAATTACAGTCAATTGTTCCTGCCAGTGCTTCAGTCAGTCTGTTTGGTCTGAGAACAGTTGCAATGTGAAAGAAGTGAGTGTGCATTAATAGTTTTAATATGAGTGTGAGATCTTGAGTGAACGCCTGCCTTCTCAATTCAACCAAAGACACTAGTTAAGATCACCATTTCATTAACATTAATTAACCCCAATGAATTAACAGTTAATCAATTTCCTTTACATTATCCCTGTAATACAATTAATCATTACTACCAATGCCTCTGAGTTTGTGTTCAGTTTAAGTATGGATGCTAAGTGATATAAATGAATACACTTCGAAGATTTGACATGTGTGTGAAACATACATTACATTTATAAATGTTTCAGATACGCAATAATGGAGTTCAGAACATACATCATTTTATTTAAATTTTTGTTCAAATGGTAATCAGTTGTTAAGTGAAATTAGTAAGTATTTATTTCATGATATTATTTGGCATGATATAGAGTAAAATTTAATGTTTACTACTGATGCGCTATACTTTTTGGTTATTAACATTTCATTTTAAGTTATTTTTCAATGATTTTCTATTTATGTTTGTAAATTTTATTGGTTTTGTAGGTAATTTTTTTGGTTACATATTATATTGAATACTGTAATGTGAAGCAAAAATTCTTGGGCCAACTTTTTTTCTGGACAATTTTGTTTTTCATATGTTGCAGGAGTTTGAAGTAATGTATAAGTTAAGTAGCAATTTTTTTCATTTAAATGTGATAATTCCTTTTTTAATTTTTTTGTTTTTCATTGCAAGAACATAATTTCCTAGGAATAATTTTTAATCTTATAACAATAACATGTCTGTTTATTGACTTTATCATGATTGGACAATAGATACTGCATTGATTGTTTTATGTTGCAGGGTTGCTGTGTTTACCGGATTATTCATTTTCTAAATATGGAATTTTTTATGTATATTATTTTATGTATTGTAAATGTCTCCATTATTTTGACGTATGTTTCTGTATGCATGCTAGAAATCGGCCCTCAGTCGTCATCCTGATCGGGAGAATGGGTATGCTATCAATATATGTAAAATTTTCAAGTAGTTTATTAATTTGTAAAGTCAGCCAAATTTCTTAATGTTGATTTTTAATGATAATATTTTTACAATCCAATTGAGGATTAATTCACTTTATTCAATTTTTTTTATATATATGGTAACATACTTACTCCTTTGTTTTCCCCGATCGCTTAAGGTAAATGCCGGGATGTTTTGTAATGTTTGTAAGCCCAGGGACATTAGGCTTTAAAATTGTTGTAAAAATTCAATAATTTTTGTGAAAATAAATTGCTGTGGACCATCGGTGTTCAAGAAATTTTAATGACTGCTCCTTGCAATTTGTCATTAAAATTGACCACCCATGGTGCATCAAGTTATTCTTTACTGAACCTTCTCATTATATCAAATCATATATCTGATCAATTCAATTTTCATGAAATTTCAAACATTGTCATTTTCATACAGTAGATTTGTTCATTCCTTAGATATGCTTTGATCATGGTCATGTGTCGATATTATGTGCATAAAACCATTATTACACAAATATTTCTAGTTCAGTAAAGAATAGTTTTATTTCACTTCATTGTGTACTGTTAGAAAATTAAAATTATTTTGAGTCTTGCATTTCATTTCATCTTTATTCTATAAATTCCCTTTTTATACCTTTTTTTCCTATTGTATAATAAAACAACATTCTACTATTTCATTTATTCTTCAGTTTCAATAAGATTTTATTAATTCTGAGAGTTCAAATATTTTTAAATTTATAAGTAATTTAATTAAAAGTACATTTAATATTATAATTAATTAATAAAAACAAATTTCATATATAAATTATAAATTAAATTATTTTACCATATGCCTGTTGCGATTTATAAGTCGTAAAACAACATTAACAAATCATTTCAGCATATCTGGATTTTTGAAGGCCACTACGTACATTTAAACAAGTCGCGTCGGCGCTTTCGCGTTTTATTTCGATGAGGTTGGCAGTGCCGAAACTCCGCCATCTTGACTTTTTAGGGTCTTTTCTTACGTGGAAACACCTATATGCATGTCTTTAATGCGTTTTCGAAAGGATAAACTTGTTCGCAACAGGGAATATTTTTTTCAATTGCTCATGGGTTTATCGGGAAAGAATTTCAGTTCAGAATAATTAAAGGAAATTTTTTTATGAGGTAATAAATTTGCATCGCAAATTTATCGTTAAGCTGTCTACACATTCGCACTTGAGAGATAATTGAATATCAATGTCCTTGAAAACTAAACCACGAGACATAATCATTCGGAGGAGCTTGTAATAAACCTAAGACGAAAGAGATTGTTGAAAAGGAACACAAATTATCCCGTTACCTCCATTTTCTTTGTCGTAGCCCTTCATACAATTTTCTTATGCTATAGTGGAGGAACTGCTACATTTTATAATGATTCTGCAATGGGGATACTTTGGCTTGTTTGGAAGTTTTTTGCATTTAGGGATGAAATGAACTCGAAGGCGAGGGCAACGATTAGTTTTGCTTCGCACTCGTCAGCCTTGAAACTCTTAAAAAGTAATGGGCTCAATGGGCTTACTACCGTAATTGTTGTATTGCTACAATATTTCGCAGTGAACTACTCAGAAGTCCCTAACTAGATGTAAGGAAAGTTTTCAAAGTTTTTTTTTTAACTGACAAATATTTAATAGAGCACATTTAACACGTTCACTAGTTAACAAATATTTAATGCAACCTTACAAATTAATGTGATCAAAATTTGTAGCAAATTTTTATATCGTAACTCTGGTTCATGGTGGTCTGACAGTGAAAATATCTGAAATAGAAAAAAAATGAAGAAATATCTAAATCTCTAGTTTTTTTACCGTCAAATGTTAGGAAGGTTGTAGACGGGAATATGGTAACATTTACTCAGTAACTGTTACCACATTCTCACAATTTGCACTTTGTTTCAGGACTTCCTGAAATTTGAAAGCTGCATTAACGATAAAATGCTGTCTAAAGTTGGAATAAGTTAACCAAAATACGGAGTGGAAAGAATTAAAACTCCACAGGGCCTCCATCACTAGTGCTCCTGTGCATTCTTGCTGTTGGTTGCGGGTACATATTGAAGAATTAGCCGGAAAGCGCGATACTAACATGCATTAATTCTATTGATATTAACCATGCACGGTATCTCTGGGTTAACTCCAATCTACTTTATTAAAAGCAAAGCATTAATTTTTTAACGAAATTATATTTACGGACACTATTTAGATTTACTTATAGCTTGTTAACATTGGTTTTTCTTAAAACTGTTAATACCCATAGTCTTAAGAGAATAATAAATTCACCTCACTGATACTACAGCGGTGTTGTGGAACTGGTAACAATAGAGCTTTTCACATTTGATTCCCCAAAATTAGGTTTTTCTCTTGTTCTAGAGGTTAGTCGAAACATCCATTTATTTTAAATAAACGAAAATGCCTGCAAATCAGTGAGGGACACAATTTCTACCTCGAGGGCTGTCTTACTATTGTCCCTTCGTCAGGGACGTGGCCACAAAGTCACAATTGCGGCGAGGGAATTTCTGGGAGGACACTGTTGCTGGCAGATCGAGAAGTGAAGTGAAAGGCAGAAGGATTAGAATTTTATGAATAAATGAACATACCCATATTAATAGGTTGATATACTGTGTTTACGTGCATAAAACCTTGCAATGTTGAGGGTTGTGGAAAAACAAATAAAAACGTAAATATAAAAGATACTCTCCATAGTTTCCAAAAATTAAGTTTGAGTATTAACTTCAAATGCTTTTATGGTCTGAAACTAAAGTGGACTGGTATTTAACTTTCACACAATATTACAATAGTATATTCATTCAGATAAGACGTTGCGGAGTGGTTGAACTAAATAATTGGGAAATGCATTTTTAATATCAAAATAGCACGTAAATGTGCGCCGAAAATCAAGCAATATATTATAATAAAATTGACAATTTTACTTTATCTAGTGACCTTTTCCAACGTGTTCTCTGCAAACGGCAAGACGTTCTCGGCATGTGGAAGGGAAATGTGTAGAGGGCACGGTTGTTCTTCTCAGAGGCGAGGCATTCGAACATCCACAAAATTTTTTGTGCAATTATTGTACTGAACTTATTTATTAATTTATTTTCAGTATTTGGTTTTTAATTGTTTAAAATGATTAGTTTTTCAATGTTGGACATAATTGCAAAAAATATTGATTTCTTGATTAAAAATTTGTGAAATTATTTAATTTAAAATAAATTGCACCCAGGTCAGTTTGTAAATGTATCATCTTCAATTTCAATAAAAATTGTTTAAAGATATTTAATACACTTGCAATGTCTCTTAAGTTCACAAACTGTCATGAAAATTTCGTGCAAGTAAATTGCAACGTAAGTGAGAAAATAATTCAATCGCATTTACTTCACCGAGATTGTCACAACTACGATTATACGAATTTGGAACTCTCGGTAACCTTTTTCACTTAACATTGAACAATGTCTTAGAAACTCTGGCAAAGAAATTTTTCGCGTCCCCTAAATGTAAATGTTTATTCTGCTTAATTCAATATCTTATAAACTTAACCTTTAAATATTTTTTCTTGGGATTATACCCATCACACATTTCAATACATTTTATTTTAATGTATTTACTTGTTTACTTTACTTATTTTCAAAATTTGTAAATATATAATTTACCACATTAAAGCTCCAGCATCTCACCATAATGTTAAATGTAAAGTTTTCAAACTCCTATAAAATTATGTAATTGAACAGGTAATAAATGAGTTAAAAAAACTCGGACAATGAATTAAGTTTATCTCCAGAAAACTATTGTATAGTTTCTTCCAAGTTGTACACCTCAACCCAGCACCAAACTTGTCATGTATAGGTACAACACCACCAGACTTTTTAATTATCATAGTCTTAAAAGGTCATAATGGCAAGCGATATTAATTCAAATTTCCTGTACTAAAGAAACGAAATGATTAATTAGAGTGAATTCATTTTTTTATATTTGAAATTGTTAATTTAAAAATGCAATTCAACATTTTGTATCAAAAATTTATTTCGTAGTAACATTTATTCAACTGTACAATAATTAGTTGTTCACAGGTACAAATACTGTATTAAAGTTCCGATTCAGGTTAGGTGGTTTAACAGACGCATTCTCAAGCCACCAGTCTTTGTTGTACTTGGAACAATGTGCGCTTAAATTTTCAACTTCAGCGTGTATTCGCCTTTTCTGTATCTGAAGGAGAAAGCGCGGGGCCACGGGTAATTGCCCACGCTTGAAAAAGTCTAGGACTTTGAGGCTGGCAAGCAGTTCGTTCGTTCAAAGATCCCTACGCCCTCGAATATATTTACTTTCACTTCTGCATAATTTACAAATTGTTCTTGTTGGAACAAGAAGTAAATGGTTCCTAACAAATACATTCATGGCGTGAATTATAGTGACATTGAAAATTTCATTTAAGAAATCGGTTTGGCAAATCTAAAATATTCTCTCGTTTTAGTATATGTAGGTTTCACTGTTAATTTATTTTTTAATTAGTAAAAAACTATAAAAGTGTATGGAACGTATGGGGAAGAAAATCATCTGCTAACGCTTTCTTGAGTTTAAGAATCCCTTCCCAGCAAGTAAACTATTAATAGTGAAAAGATAATATTACAAATAAGAATAATATTAATAATAATAAGAATATTAGTAATAATAAGAATAATATTGGTAATAATAAGAATAAGAATATTGGTAATAATATGAATAAGAATATTGGTAAGAATAAGAATATTAGTAATAATAAGAATAAGAATATTAGTAATAATAGGAATAAGAATATTAGTAATAATAAGAATAATAATAAATTTAAAAAATCGGGAGATTAACATTTCAAAACCTAGATATTTTCGTTGCCGAATTATAGAAAACTTATTTTTAACGGTAAACGAACGAACAGATTTGATTTTTCTGTATTGCTCATAAAATAGAAACTCACCCTAAGCTCTTTACCTGTCTACCACTACAAGCAAAAGCGAGCCCAACAAAACGTGCGAGTAGTGAAGCTACATTCACGTCCAGAAGCAAATCAAGTGGCCATTTCAGGATTTGCTCAATGTATCAGGGAAACTAGACTAAGTCCGATCGAGATGGTGATCATTAGCGCGGAAGCTGAAGTACATTACTTCTTACAGGCGTATTAAGTTTTTTTTTAATTATGCAATGCAAATATAAACTAATTCATTATACTATATCATTGTTTTGTTCAAGTAATCATTTTTCTTTAGACGATAAGTATAGACTCTAATTGTACACAAACAGTTATTCAGCAGAACATATTTTACTCTAACTTAAATTTGTGTTCCAATTTTAATTGTTTAATTTCATCTAGCAATTCGTTGTAAAGTAACGTACATGTATTGTATGTGGATTTCTTGTAATGAGCTCTTGATACTGATACTTCAGAAACATGATTTCTACGTCGTGTGTTGTAACTATAAATATCAGTTTTACATGAAAATATGTTCCCAACCTTAAGTCAGTTTTGACAAATACTACGGATTCGTAAATAAATAGGCAAGGCATTGGTAAGATTCCAAGCTCAATGAAAAAAGACATGTAGAAATAACGTGGATGGCATTTTTTCATTATTCGTTGAATTTCTTTTTGCAATCTAAATATCTGGGCACTAAACGATGAGCTTCCCCTGAATATTTTGCCGTATCACAGGCGGGAATGTACATCTGCAAAAAACACAAAATTGCATTGACAGTTTTTCTTTCGTTAACTATTAATTTATTACAAAATCAATTTGAAACTTGTGAAATTGTTCTATTTATTTATGGATTCTTTTTGCAAAGAACATTCGAGTCATCGGCAAACAGAACTGTTCTTCCATTTTTAATAGATGAGGGCATATCATTTACGTAGAACAGAATGAGGATAGGACCTAAGATTGAACGTCGTGGGATTTCATGTTAAATTGGCAAAGAATTGAAAAGATTAGTAAATAATGTCCTTTGGTACCAGTACTGTATTTCTATTTGAGATCGATCTTTAAGGTACGAGGTTATCCATCCACGCAGCACGAACTGAAAGAATCTCATGCGCCTTGTATAGTGCCGAGAGGCGGATGAGGTCCAGGAGGCTCTGCGCCTGCAGAAACAGGAGGCGGCGCGCGAGGTCCAGGAGGCCCTGCGCCTGCAGAAACAGGAGGCGGCGCGCGAGGTCCAGGAGGCTTTGCGCCTGCAGGAAGAGAGGGCAGCGGCTGTGATGCGCGAGATGGAGCGGAAGATACAGGAGAAGGACGCCGCTATCCACTCATTAGAACAGCGCCTTCGAGAGACTCAGGATGGGTTGACTGCCATGCAAGAGAAGACGACGGCCCCGGATGGATCTGGAGAAGCAGGAGCTATGCAACATCTGGAGGGCCGTGTCAATGAGGTAGAGGCCTCCCTGCAAAGCGCGTTGCAGAATTGCATGCCCCGTGTGAAAACTCTGTTGCACCAACTGGAGCAGCCCCGATCTCCACGTGCGTCCCTTGCCACCGCCGCCAGCGCCCGCGAAGCACCGGCGACGGGAGGGGCAGCAGCGGGCGGCGGGGACGAGCCCCCCTCCTCTACCTCCACCCCCACCCCCACTTCCTCAGGCGCCGGCCACCAGGGCGCAGCGGTCGACGAGGAAGAACGCGCGAGGCAGCGGGTGGAGCTCCGTGTGCGGGAGGTGCTGTTGATGAGGGAGAGGGCACGAACCTCTCCCTCTGCTCTGGGAGAGCTGTTGTGTGAGGCGTCAGACGATGGGAGAATAAGTGACACAAGAAGCCTCATAGCCTCCGGTGCTGATGTCAATTACACAACTGAAAGTGGTGACACTCCTTTAAAGAACGCAGCCTGGTATGCGCACGCGGACGTGGTGTCGCTTCTTCTGCAACAAGGCGCCGATGCGAACGCTGTCAACGGCAGTGGAGACTCAGCGTTGCACTGGGCCTCCTGCAAAGACCAGAGCAAGCGGTGCGTGGAGCTGCTGCTGCGCGCGGGCGCCGACGTCGACGCGAGGAATATGAATGGAGCGACTCCTCTGCACGACGCGGCGCACTGGAGCAATGAGAAAGCGGTGCGCGCGCTCCTCGCGGCCGGCGCCAGGACAGACCTCAAGCCCTGGGGCGGACCTTGGAAGAACAAGACGCCGTTTGACCTTGCGCGTTCTTCTAATATACAGAATCAACTAAGACTCTAACGCAAGGAATAGGCATGGAGGGCATGACACTGCACTGTGTGAGCTCCAACAGTGGATTGTGAAACGTAACGAATCATTAAGCTCACATTTTCATCTAGGTGTGTATACAAATTGAGAGGCCTCTCAATGAGATTTTCTTCACGTCCGCAAGTGATTGTGCCCCCGAGTAATGATTTTTTTTAAATTTAATCAAATAAAATGCATTGCGGAATGTAATCTTTAACTTTTTTGTAATGCAATCGGAATCGTTAATTTGGGAAGAAATACGTGTAAAACAATTTAGTAATTTTCATAGCCTGATTTTTGATATTCAAAAATCAAATGATTCACTTTCATTATAGAGCTTACGCTTTGAATCTCTTTAGCCAAAAACGTCATTAACTAAATTGATTTTCTCTCGAATCCTCTTTAACAGAAATTTTTCACTTTTTTATCTCCAAAAATTGTAGCCGTTCTAGTTTTTGATATTTCCCGCCTGTTAATATTCGTACACATACCGTAAAATGGGGTGACTTGGGGGTTCACGGATGAACAGTGATATATTAAGTGGAGGGGGGGCGGGAAGTGGTAAGTGGCGAAGAACCGCAAACAAGCGAGCGAATCAGTATTAGAGAATTTGCTGTGGAATTTGCCACCAAACTACCTGTGAAGGATTGTGGCGGGGCCATATTAGAATCGATTGTCCTGGACCTCCTCTTTACAGCCAATTAGCCGTTTGACCTTTGCGGCTGATGGCGGTGGTTGTGCAACTAGGCGACTTTTAGAGATACCCAAGCATCAAGAACAGTTACCATTGTTTTGCAATGGAAATATTGAATCAGAGATTAATCAAGGACGATTTCCCCAGAAAATAAAAGGCAACATTAATTCAAATTATAAATCTAGGGGAATTCAGAGGGCATTGTATTGTCAAGCATTTCTATACATTAATGCTCTTCGGCCCTAAGCCGCCATCCTGATTGAGGTTTTCTGGGTTTACTCAATCACTTACGGCGTATGCCGAGATGATCCCTAGTTTTGCACTCCCAGACGTAAGTGTACAGATCCCTCCCTTCTTATATATTTACTATCCTGTATCAATGTAGACTCAGATGTTAGGCGGAAGAGAACGGCCTATGGCCTGAGCCTCGCCGTTAATAAAGACATCAAATTATTATTATTACTACTTTTATTATTATTATTATAATTATTATTAATGTTATTATAATTATTATCATCATCCTACGTGTTCTCGTCTACTTTTGCTGGTAGAAGTGCTCACCTTCCCCGGAGTTGTTTTGGGGACAGGTTTGGTCACAGAAGAACAACTTCATCTTATATCTGGCCTTAAGATAAACATTTTCTTACAATATAGGCTGTTTGTAACAAAACGTAGCGCAGTCCGATGTTCAGAACTTTTTTGGGTAGTTAATGTTCTGTTACGTTTTCAAGGAAATTTTTACTGACCTGGACATCCGGCGATATCAGGAGTGGGTAGGTTTGGGTAGCATTTAAATTCCAAACATGTTTTAGTTCATAAGATATGTTTTCACATTTCGAAATTTTTTCTAATTTTTTCTGTTTTATGTTGTGGGATAATGGTACTGCGATATCTATTATTACTCCTTCTTTCTTCTTTTTATCTATAAGGAGAATATCTGGCCTATTGTAATCGACAGTACGATCAGTTAAAACTGGTCTGTCCCAATACAAATGGGTGAAACTTGTTTCCAGCATTGGTAGATGGGTGTGCTTATAGAAGGGCGGTGTCTATTCACACAATAATTGATGCTATATTGCAATTGCCCTGTGCACGATTTTCGTATGATTATGCGTTCCTAAGTAAGCACTGTCTGAGAGGGAAGAGTATGCAGCTGTGATGTGTTCTATAGTTTCTCCTACAGCTCAACACTTTCTACATTTATCCACCACATCTTCTTTTAAACATTACTTCAGATAGTTTCTGATCTTGATAACTCTGTGTTGAATTGTTATGATAAAACCCTCGGTCTCAGAATATATTTGTTTCTCTAGAAGCCACTCTATCGAGGAACGTATGTCTACATCATCTCGAAACAAGAGTTTTGGATATCTTCCATGAATTTCTTGTTGTTTTCATTCATTAAAGTTTGATTGTGGGGTAGAGATGTTTAAATCATAGTTTCGTTCATGGAGGTTCAACGGAGTGAAGCCGCGGTCCTCATTAACAGTTAATTTCATTAATATGTCGGTGGAGTTTAAAAGGACCTGTCGCATTTTTTCCTCTTGTCTCAGGCAAAGTGTTTTTATATTAACCAACCCTCTGCCTCCCATCGTTCGAGGTAGATATAATCTTTTTACTGAGGAGTTTAGATGAACACAGCGGAATTTATGTAACAGTCTTCTCGTTGATCTGTCCAGCTTCTCCAGGTCAGATTAAGTCCACTTAACAATACCAAAGGAGTATGTTAGGACCGACACAGCCCAGGTGTTGAGGCTGAAATCAGATTACCCCCTGATAAATAAGTGTTAAACGACTTTGTTAGCCGCTTTTGATATTTTATTCGAAGTTCCTCCTTGATACGATTATGGTCCAGTCGATGGTTCTGAGGGTTTCCCAAATAGAGATATGTTTCTTCAGGTGGTATCTGTTTAATATTACAGACAATTTGTTTGTTTTTTTGTATATTTCCTTTATGAATATTTATTATACCACGTTTATCAAGACCGAAGTTCATTCCGATGCCATCGCTGAACATTTATGCTACACATACAAGCGATTCTAATTTATCATGCGTTTCGGCGTAGAGCTTAAGGTCATTTTTGTACAGTAAATAGGTTAGTCTTTTTGTGTTTTTCATGTTCAATTTATAGCCACATTTAGTATTATTCAAAAGAGTAGATAGTGGGTTTAGAGCTAGGTAAAACCATAGTGCTGATAGGGAATCGTCCTGAAATATACCTTTTCGGACATCAACTTTTCCCAAGATATTACCTTGGAATCGTAAATTTGCACGCCATTTATTCATTAAATGTTGAAGAATATTTTTTGCATTTGGACAGATTTTATATATTTCCAGTACTTTGTTAGCCAGCCATTTGTGAGGAACAGAGTCAAAAGCTTGGCTGTAATCAATGTAACAGATATGGAGATTTCTTTTCTTTGTTTGAGCTTGCTTTAAGACCACAGAATCATTGATGAGTTGATGTTTACATCCCATAGCTTCCTTAATACAACATTTCTGTTCTTCTTCAAAGATATTATTTGCACTGTGGAGGTGTATTTTCTCACCAATAACAGAAGTGAAGAGCTTGTATACGGTTGATAAGCCTGTTATTGGTCTAAAATTCATTGAAGTTTGTTCATTTCACTTTTTGAAGATTAGAAAAGTGTCCTCTTCACTCAGATAGTCAGGCATTTTATCAGGGTTATTGAGCACTTCAGTGAAACAGCGTGCAATGCTTTTATGAGCATCAGTAAAGTATTTCAACCAGAACTTTTGGATCCTATCTGGTCCAGGAGATTTCTAATTTTGAGTCTTTCCTATGGCACAATGTCTTTAGTTATTTCTTTTAAATTCATTTGGGGCAGGTTCTTGTCTTGTTTCTTAATACTTCTAATCCATGATCCAAATTCATCGAATCCACTGGTTTTAGCCAATTTGTTTGTCCAGTATGAATTAAATTCAGCATTTATATTGACTCGCTGCTTGTTTGAATCAAAGTTAAACTTTCTCAGAAATTCTCTTTGACGGAATCTAAATTCTGCGTTTTGTGCCTTCCTTTTTGTGATTTCATTGTATCTACGAAGTCGAGCACATTTCACTTTCATCTTTTGTCTGATGTTATCTTTCAAGTCAACGATTTCTTGCCTGTTATGACGGTGTATATCAATTTTATTTTTAGCTGCGATAACGTTTACTTTTCGGATGACCTTTGATTGGTTACCTTCTAAATATTGGTTGGTTACCTTCTAAATATTGCGAGAGAACATTACCTTTACTTCTTAATTGATCAATTGTTTTTGAGTCGTCTTTTCCAGGCGGGTTTTCTCTCGTTTTGGCCTCGGCATGATTGTCTGGGATGGTAAGTCCTCTCAGCGTTGATTTCAATTGCTGCATTGGCAGCACTGTATAAAGCGAGCTGAACTTAAGAGAGATTTCGCGGTATACTCAAGTGATCTTTTAAAGTATCATTAATTTTAAAAAGAAAGAAGTTGTGTGGCTTTATTTACTTTTCGTAACACTGGTATTGCTGGTCTGTTTAAAGGGTCAACTTGACTGTAGTAAGCAAGAAGACTGCTGAATTTTTCTTTCACTTTGTTTCTCATCTCCTGGATCTACGTCACCTACAGTGTTCAGTACTCTTTTATTGCTATCTGTTTGTTCATATGAATTGACGGTCAGTAGCCAAGAGTTTTCGACTTCTTGCCTCAATACTAATTCATTTGTTTCCATTGGTTCATTTGTACTGACGAGTTCTAGTCGTGACGAGTTTTCAACTTCCTGTCAAATTTGCTCTAGTTCCACTTCAGAGAGGTAGCACCTTCTCCTTATGACAAGTTTTCTGCCAGCTACATTTTGTTCTGTTTGTTCATTATTATTATTATTATTATTATTATTATTATTATTATTATTATTATTAATATTATTATTATTATTACTAGTGAGAACCTGTCAAAATTTGACGGTGAGATCTGAGATAAATGTAAAATACTGTGCCTAGACTAATGTTCACAATATGTTGCATTGTTTGGATCTTCAGGGTACAGCGAAGATATTCTGTGATGTGGAGTTCCCAAAATTTAGAACACATATGGCCCATGACCAGGGGGCAATGCAATATGGCACATATTGCACATATTGCAATAATACACCAAATTTCTCTCGCATGGCAAGTACAAAGCAGAACAAAACTGACATTTCATAGACAATGACCCAACAGAAAACAAAATGACCTCACTATCACGACACTAACGCTGACTTTCTCTTTCCATGTACGTTTGGGGCGCGTGGGCAACGATTCGGAATTCGACATAACCTGTGAACAACTTCACTACTTCAGTACAATCGAGCAAAACTCACTGTCCTACAAAATACACCACGAAAGCAAATACATGCGAACGGTCAACACCACAATGCAATTATTACACTGAAACAAAACCTTTACGAATTGTAAACACATCTCAACAATCAAAACAAAACATCAAGCAGCGCGACCATGAAGTAGCGTGGACTGGCATCTATCATTTCATATAATCGATTTTGAAACAGCCACCCTTTGGAAGACAACAATTGACTATTGATAAGCGTACTATTAAAGAATGATTTAATTAATTAATTTACACCGTAAATGTTGGTGAATCAACTCAAACAATATCTGATAACACATCTAGGGATCACATTTTTTCATTTCATTTAAAGGAAAAAATACTACAATCGGTTCAGTAGAAGCTCTAAACGAAGCCATGGCAGAATACCTTATTTTTTTAAATATATAGATTATTATTATTATTTATAATATTATTATTATTTATAATAATATTATTATTATTATTATTATTATTATTATTATTATTATTATTATTATTATTATTGTAAGAAAGACAACAGATTTGCAGATAATGTCGTTGCCTTCAAGAATTGTATTTGCCTGTGCATCCAACCGCCGCGAGGAGTTCGATTCCGCAGGTGCTGGGAGGAGGGGTCACGGAAACAGGACCGACTCTGTGTCACCCTGTGTCAGTATTGCATTTATTATAAAAGATCTCGCCGAAATTTATCCTCACCAACATTCGAGCTACGAACAAAAAGTGAGATAGCAATACTCACGGAATGCAAATTCAAACGCCAATGTTCAAAATTAAACCATCACCCAAACTCATCCGGTTTTGCAATTTCTAACATGTTTGCGTGGGAAGTAATTTAATTCGATATTGGACGTGGTTGTAAGTTTTAATTAACATTTAACTGGCAAGTGCAAGTTAAAAGTAACAACAACCCAACTGATTCTGGAATCCTGGGTGTTGTGGTCATCTTAACGGGTAGACCTTCCTCAGTTTGTTGTAAAAGGTGTAGAGGAAAGGGGGAAGGCCCTGCTTCTAAGTGCAGATGTTGTTCGCCTCTCGCCAAATGCAAAGCGAGGGCAGGCGTAGCCAGTACAGCGCAAATGGTCACCTATTAGGCGGGAAGTTGGCTGCTTGCTGGAGCTACAAACTACTGTAATGATCCGTCCTCCTCATATCTATAAAACAACTATAATCACTCCTCGTTAGGCGCACCAAAATATGTAATGAACCATTACCTGCTCTAGATCAACTATAATCTTTATAATCGCCCGGCGTTATAACGCCAAAATAATAACCAAAACCCGCTCTTATCAATCGCCCTGGTTATACTCAGCTTCCACCTCCAAGGTTGCCCGTCGACTAGCTGCCCCCCCCCCCAGAATTTCCGATATTTTCTTACTTACACATAAAATCTGGGCGTGAGGTTGTGGCTGACCTGTACAGGATCTAACAACTATTCGGGCACGTGGGCGTAGGTCATTAACTAGCTACATGTAACAATTAAACTACGTTCGTTTAATTTAATGTCGAACCAAGTGATGTTCGCCATTTATTTTCTGTAATTCCTGTGCTAGTCGTTATTCCAGTTGAAATATATATATATATATATATATATATATATATATATATATATATATATATATATATATATATATAAATACAAACTGGGGTCGTTGCTCTCCCATGACTCACATAATACACTTAACGACAAACAAAATAAACACATAAACACATGAACGATATAATACCCTTAAATTACATGACACAAAATCCAAAATATTTCCATTCATACTGACAATTATAAATAAACTCATTCACACCCGAATGCGCATTCTGCCTGTATACCTATTGAATCTATTTTACGTTAAGACAGAACTTGATCTTGTACAGAAGCTAATTTTAATCTTTCTTCTCCTTCAAAATGTGAATTTCATAACAAAAAAAACAACAAAGTTTCATAACTTCCCTTTTGCAGAAAACGCTGTAATCCGCAGCAAACCATTGCTGCGCGCCGTCCTCGATGTATATTACGCAGCATCCTCCAAATCCATTCTCCCGCAGCATTTCTCCATCCCCACACATTACCAAAATTTTCTTGAGCTCGCTAATATCTTCTTAGCATGTCCTTTCATTCCCCTATCATCCTATTCCCATTACGCAACTAACAACGCGATTATCTGTCTATCGCGTGCTACATTTCCTCCAAAATGTCCTATTGTTGAATATACTGCGACACAAAATATTTCCGCGTTACGCATTGTTATTACGAACATCATTGCCTAAACTCACTATATCCATTCATGTTCACCGTGTTTCTCGCACAATTGCATACTAGATTTTTTATCTTTTTCCGGAGCATTCTTCCCCACGTCTGCCTTCGAGCTTGCTACGCATCATCTTTTTTTCATTGTTGCCTTGTGTCTTCAACTTTTTTTTCTGGAACATTTACCGATCGCTTACGTGTCTTTACCAAAAATATCATACCATTTTACTTAATTCTGTCCTTTCCAGGCTATTTCTCTTTATTACTACTTTTAATTATCAATTTATATCTTATTACTATTTCTTATACGATCTCCTCATGTTTATTAACGCCAAAATTGCTTTATTTCCGTCGCTCGCGACGCATCATTGTTCTCTCGTAAAATTTCCAAATATACAATTTCAATTGGCATCTCTACTGCAGCTCCTCGATATTTTTCAGAGTTGCGAGTAATGTCATAATTTTCCGCGTGATTTTCTTTGTTAATCCCGAAAGTTTCATTTCAATCGCTTTACGCGTTCTCTTAATTTTTAGGAAAAACCGCTTCTTTACATTACCTTTCTTATGATAACAATGGCTGTAAAAATCTCTAGTTATATTGTCTAAAGTGTACTTTCAAAATCACTCATGTCTTTTAAACCCCCGATGCGATTCGCTTCGAATAACTTTTGAAATGTTCCTCTAAATGAATGCTATTGATTTGTACTGTCCAAATCGGGATTTTGTCGCGTCTTCTTTAATTTATAAAAAAGTTATTAGTGCGCGACACCGCTTTCTTCTGTTTTTCCATCTCCTACTCATGCCATTCCTTGTTATGTTTGTTCTTTGCATCTAAATTGTTCGTGGGGATCTTAGATTGTTACACTACGTTCGAATTATTCAATTGTGTGAATTGACTGTGTGTTCCATTTTTATTCGCTTTTTGGCTTGTATAAAATTATGATAATGTTGTTTTTATTTAGCCTAAAACTAAACTTCGACCTAAAAGCATCAGATTTCACTAATCTTTCAAGTATTTATAATACATCCTCATGTTTTTACAAAACACGTTCCCGTTTCCATAATACATCGGTGTTTGAACATACCACTTTCGACATCTTTCTGAAGATTGCCGCTTTAGCGTGGAATATGAGGATGCGAGCGCCATATCCATAAAACTGAAAAATCTGTTAAGAATTCCAATTTGGTTCGTCTTACTAAGGTGGAGAACTGCGAAACCTTTCGCTGCTAAAAGAATGTTGTCAAGAAAGGATAAAAGGTTCTATAACGCTGTTATTGTAATAACGAGAAAAATGGTCATGACCTAACAGTAACTTGTAATAATCAATGATAGTCTCATAACTATTGGCATTCAGAATAACTCATAATTCATATTTTGAAAGAAAGCTGATCATCAATTGTCATTGCCTCCAATCCTAAAGTAGACATTTTAGAATTATTTTCAGATTCCTCGCCATTCCGTATGGATGGCAGATTGAGTAATTGGTTACGGAGTAAGTAGCAACAATTATTTCATAAGAACCCGACGACCGAAGTTGAGGGATTTGTATTTATTTGTAATATATCTGATGACAGTAATCGATAATCAGGAATTCAAGTGTAACCTTTTTCTGGCGCCCAAATTGTTCATAAATTCGGAAATTGGTTACGAATTATCTATATTATATAGGATATATTAAAATAAAAGACGTTTCAAAATATAGAATATTAAATAACAAATTGTCGGAGAAAACCAAATAAAACAAAATATAATAAGGAAAATAAAAATAAAATGACTGTTTGGTGGCTCGAATTCAATCGCTGATTGGAGGATAATTCTAGCGATTGGCTTCTCTCATCAGAAGTTTTCCGTGGTTTCTGCAATAAACATCATGTGAAAACCGCAGCACTATCTTAACCTTTCTGCTATGGAGGGGGCAGTCAAGTTACCCCAACGCATCTTATTATTTTACAATTGTGATATCTTGTGTAGTTTTTTTACGTATCTACCTAAAACATCTTGTTTTAATAACCTGTTTTCTTCGCTTGAAGCCATTTCAGGGCTTGAATTTATACCTGGAGTTACTAAGTCCTACACCCAGCCGGTATTGGACGTTTGAGATTTACTAACATGGTTTGAGGTTATGTTATCAGCGGGATATGGAAGGTAGTGTTGTCGACACGCCTACAAAGTTTTATTATAATAGTTGTGCGTTAGTATGTGAACATGTCGAAGAATTAGTCTTGAAGGATTTGAAAAGTTATTAATTCTTCACAATCCAGACAATTTGTATGAAGAGGATCATGAAGGGTATTTATGAGAATGGTGATAATGTAGAGGTTAAGAGGCTTACTGAAGACGAGGAAAACGTGAATGATGACGCATACATCATCTCAGAAACTGTTGAAGTGTGAAAGATAGAATACAAATAGTACAATGTGTTCTAAAAGTGACATGATTTGACATTCGCGAGCTCTTCACCGAGGACGAAGATCTGCTTGTGAAATATATTGTTGAAATCGCTAAATGTTTTATTAATATATCTAAATAATGTTTAATCGGCATAACCAAAACAATATTACATTTACGATAAAAATATTAAATCTACATTCAATTTCCCCTGGGTTATTCCTCTTGGTATTCGATGTGAGCAAAATACTTCAGTAATTTAACAAACGGGTTGCGAACTGCACGCGATCTATTCATCCCTTTCCTTTTCCTATCCTCTCACACTTACTTCATGCACTAAACTACACATACGACAGGAGACCAGTCGAGGGTTTAGAGATTTGTAGCTGAAAGTGGAAATGCCTCAGAAGCCGAGATGCTGGTCAACGCCGGATCTCACCATCCGGTTAGAAGAAAATCAACACTACGTCCCAGGATAAGACATTCACTACTCTAACGGAACTTATGACCACAGCAGATGTCGTACCCGAAAACATCAATAAATGCGTCCGTCACGTGACTTTTCAAAGTTGTCGTGGCTTTCCTCTCATAATTCGTCGTATCCACTACCTCACGTGTCCCGCTTTGCCGGCTAATTTTTCACAAAAATTTATTTATTTATTTAGTCAAAAACAGTCAAAAACTGTATGTGACGTATGGGGGAGAAAATCATCTGCGCACGCTATCTTGAATTTCCGAATCCTCCCCTAACAATTTAACTTTTAATAGTTGAAAGATGAAAATAATAATAATAATAATAACAATAATAACAAATTTATAAAAAGCGAGAGATTAACTTTTCAAAAACCAGATATTTTCGTTGCCAAATTGTAGAAAACTTATTTTTAACGATAAAGAAACGAACAGATTTGATTTTTCTGTATTGTTAACAATATAGAAACTGACCCTAAGCTCTACTACCACTACAAGCTAAAGAAAAGTTCAACAAAATGTGCGCATAGTGAAGCTACATTTACCTGGAAGAGGCATTCCCAGCCTACCGCGGAGCCTATATGTATTCTATTATATCCTCACCCCGTCTTTGACAACCTCTCTCTGCCTTTCTCACTTCCCGCCCCAAACTTCAAACACATCACAACTAAAAATAATGAATAAATCTAAACTAAAAATAAAATGCAAGTTCTCACATAATTGCTTTCAGAATTTTATACAGAATGACCGGGAAGGCAACTTCAAATCTTAGAAAATAAGCTCTTGAGACAATTTTACTCATATTTTGTCTCATTAACCCCTGGGATATTCCGAATAGCAGAGCCGCAATAAGCATTCAACAGTTGATTTGAAAAAATAATTTTAATGCAAAAATTTGCATTGCAGAATCATAAACACTTCATAAACTTGCAAATTGTTTATTATTTGCAAAGAAATAAATATATTGTTCAGAAAGAAAAAATAACACAGAAGCAAACTAAAAGTGCTACAAAATGGCACAGACTTTCTCGCAGCAATTTTTTCTAATTTTCTAAGTGTGGACTGGCTTCACGGTCTTGCTCTATTCTCTGGTCAGCTGCCATCTATTGTCACCCAGAGAACATTTTTTTACCTTTTTTAAACTTTTCAATTGCTTAATGGCAGAAATAACACATTTCTTCAAGAATATTAAAGAAGAAAAAAGAATCGTCCTAAATAGAAATATTTATTAAAGAAATCGCTATTAATCATGTGCAAAATTTCCAAATGCGAAAATTAAAGTTCTTTTAACATGAATCTATTGATATTTCCAAGAACTTCATTTAAATGAATTTGAATCACATCCACTCACAAATGCACTAATGTATACAAATCGATGAGAGTTTGTTTTTAACGGCGTGAAACATATTTAAAAAAATACATTTGTGTAGTTTTTGAAAAAACAAAAAAAAATCAAAATTAACTTTACTTCATATCAAAAAGTGCCATTATCCTTATCCGTAGGAAAAATCTAAAGAAAAAATTTGGAAGCTTTTTGAGAAAATGACGTTGGAGCGTTTCTGAAAATGTGGAATTTTCAGCTCATTTTTACTGAAAACTGTACAGTTTTCGAGAAAATGTATGTGACGGTATGTTAACACATATACTCATAAGTACAATAATGTAAAGAAATCACCTCTAATGTAAATATTTCTGACGTGAGAGACAAGTAAAAAAAATAAATTTTTTTTAGTTTTTGAAAACATGAAAAATATATGGCGTTTATGTCATCGCTTATAGCAATATGGCGTTTATGTCATCGTATAGAGTTCGTATGTCACTAACCCTACCAAAAATTGAATAAAAAATCTGTAGCCGTTTTTGAGAAAATCCTGTTTTTTTATTTCTTTCAATTGCAAATATTGCGCACCATATTGCGAGAAAACTGCTAAAATGTTCAGAAGAACGTACATGACCTTAATGAAGGAACTACTCATAGACAATCAATTTATTTTGAAGGAAAAATCTCAATCTTCGGTTTTGTAGTTGTGGGAAGACGCCAAAAAAAGCAAAGTTTGCTTTTTTCCAAAATTCAAAGATCCGTGAAAATGGGACCTATGCCACCTTTATAAATGAATTTTACTCTATTCTTCCAAGAAATCTAAAGAAAAAAGTTTGAGCCTCTTTCTAAAAGAATTTTGAAAATATTCGGGGGGCTTCATGTAAAGTACTCCCAAATTTTAAAGAATGTGTTTCAAAATCTCAAAGCTTCAACTGGAGCCATATAGACATAAATTTCTTCAATTTGGAAAATTCTTATGCACAGTTTAGTCGGTAGTAGTGTTCACAGACGGACAAACGGAAAGGAGCATGGACGGACGGACGGACGGACGGACGGACGGACGTTTTGCTTCCAATTGGTTTTTCGACATAAAGGAACCATAATACAGATTTTGGCCACACCGCGTGTTAGTGGATTTTATCTTAATTCAGCAACTAGTTTTATGTACTTTTTCGCCACCAGAACCCGGCAATGAATTTTTTCCACCGAAAATCCGCCGTTTTCTCGCGCAGCATTACATAACTTTCTCTATACTACGTATATAACTCCGTATATACGTACGTATACGAGTACCGTATATACATAGACCGTATATACGTACGTAACTATTGGTGCTATAGAATGGCGCAGACTTTCTCGTAGACTTTTGTATTTCAGATTCTTTTGTTTTCTAATTTCCTCGGTGTTTATTGCCTTGATGATTTTCCTCGTCCTCTAGTCAGCTGCCGTCTATCTTGTCCCGCAGTACAATTTTTCATATTTTCGAAAAGGTTCCTAATAGTTGAACCGGAATATTGCTTCAAATGTAGTAAATAGTGAATCCACGTCTTTAGTAGTAATTTTTGTTGAAAAATTTGGAACCATTTTTAATAAAATGGTGATTGACATTACTCTAAATGTGAAATTTGATGCTCGTTTTCACAAGAAAATGTTGAGTTTTCAAAAATCTTCATTTAAAGTCATTTGAAGCACTTCCAAATACAATTGCAATCATAAATTCAAATTGATTGAAAAAGGCATTGAAACGGCGAGAGAGATATTTAAAAAAATTGCATTTGTGAAAGTTTTGAAAAAATAAATGAAAACTCAACCATTAACTTTACGAAATATTAAACATTGCAATTGAATCTATTGAAAAATTTGAAGAAAAAAACTGGTGCCATTTTTGAGAAAATTACGTTTGAGCGTTTCTTGAAATGCGGAATTTTGAGCTCGTTTTAAGTGAAAACTATTGAGTTTTACTAAAATCTTTAATGACATTACTGAAAATAGATTTTACAATATATTTTGACATTTGAAAATTAATTTTATTACATCGAAGCGAATATTTTAATAACAATTTTTGCAAAAACGCTATTTTCTTTCTGTATTCAAAATTAAAGTAGTATATGGGTTAGGGTAGGGATCTCAGAATTTTGAAACCCGGCACAGAATTCACTTCTTCTCGTAGCACGTCATACATAGTTTTTAACTGTTTTTGAAGTTAATTAAATAAATAAATATTTTTAAAGGACATGCACTCATAAATATTATAGAGTGAAGGAATTGCCTATATTGTAAATATCACCTACGGTAGATATAAATCAAAGAAATATTTTTGTATTTTTTGAAAACACAAAAGAATAGAGGAATATGTTGTTTACGTCGTCGTTAAGGGTACATTTGGCTCTACATCTACAAACAATTTAAAGAAGAAATATGCAGCAGTTTTCGAGAAAATCTTGCTTTTGTAATTTACAAAAATTGCAAATATTCCACGCACTATTGCACGAAAATTACCAACATTTAGAAAAAATCTACATGACTTTAATAAAATTTGATTATGCGGAGGGACTGACGGATTATATTTATGGACCAAAAAATTCATATGAAGGAAAAACCTGTCATCGACTTCATAGATGTAAGATTTTCAAACTTTTTCAATTTTTGAAAATTAAGTGTTAACCACGAAAATCGGATATATGCCACCTTTATTAGTGTAATCTATTCTTATAGAAAAACTTTATAACATTTATGATTAAAGAAAAACTTTGAAGCCTCTTTTGAGAAAACGGGTAGCTCAGTGCATCATCTAATGTCACTGCAGCGCCTCTAACCGGGAGGTCTTAGGTTCGAGTCCTGACGGCGGCAGGATTTTCGACACTAATTCAGCTGCTGTCTCGAGGAGAATTCTAGCGGCCGGCTGCTCTGATCGGTAGTTTTCCGTGGTTTCTCCTATCAATCCCAGGCGAATGCCGGAGCAGTACCCTACCAAACGGGCCACGGACCGCGCGCGATCTGTCCTTCCTCTTCCTTGTCTTATCCTCTCCCCTTACACACACACTTACACTAACATGCACTACACTACCACATATTTCGGGAGACCTGTCGGGAGCTTAGAGCTTGTCCCGACTGGGGCGGTGCCCCGCTGGTGGGAGAGTCCTGGTTCGGGGGAAACCCCAGTAGCCGACGGTAGGTTAGCGCCGGACCTCGCCATCTAGTTGGGGAAGATCACCGCCATCTCCCGAGATAAGACATGCACTACACTAACGGGACTAATGACAGAAGTAGTTGACGCGCCCGCAAACACGAAAAAATCAATCAATCAATCAATATTTTGAGAAAATACTGTAATTCTCCGGAGGGCTTCATGTAAAGTACCCCGAAATTTTAAAAATGGTATTTCAAAATATCAAAGCTACAGCTAGTTCCAGATGGACTAACGTTTCAATTTCGAAAAGATTCTACGCTAAGTTTAGGCGCTAGTAGTGTTTACAGACGGATGGACAGACGGAGGGACTGACGGAAGAACAGACAGACGAACTGACAGACAGACGAACAGGTAGTCAGACAGGGTGACGAACTGACGGACAGACGGGCGGACGGATGGAGAGACGGACGGACGGTCGGAAAGACGGACGGACTGAGAAACGTTTTGAAATACACACTTTTTCGGTATCAGGGAACCCCAAAACATGTACTTTCGTTGAAATGTCGAAATCGAATATCCGCAGCACTACATAACTGTCTCTGTACTATGTATATTACGTCGTGTAGAGAAAGTGCGTACTCGAGAAAGTAAAAATAATGGGAATTGGATCCCAAGCTATTCATAGACGCAATATTTTTACACATCTTTCTCGTCTCATCATCTTTCTGGGGATGTAATCTGTTCCGAAAATGTTTCTGCAAACACTTAATTTTCTTTACATACTTGTAAACAAATAAAGCGCTCTTCTTATCAAATTTAAAATGGAGATAAGAGAATTTTTACATGAGAATTTATCAGCATATTTGCTATTAGTTTTACGAAGTTAATAAATTGGACCTTTTATTGAAATCTGAACGTGTTGTTGGTGTCAACTCATCATCCTACCGGAGATTAGACTCAATATAATTGACTTCCCTTGCTCTATAATGAATTGAGATGGTTACTAAATAAAAAGATAGGATTTCTTCTTTATTAATTGAAATTGTCACAATTTTGAACAACATTACTCAACAATAATTATGAACTTGAATATGTATAAGACATTATTTAAAACCGAAATAAAATTCCATTTAAAATGAAATCCCTTTTTTTAAATTTAAAGAAACGAACATTTACAAAGAATCGTTTAGTTATTTCAAATTTTTAGAATTTTGAATAAAAAATGTTCCTTGAAAAAGTAGAGAAATTACTTGTAAGTTTTCATAGAACATTTTGAAAACGTTATACATGTAAAGTATTTCCAAAAATTTAAAAAGCTTAATGATCTCTGGTAGGTCGTGTAGGACAATCAGACCTTAATCTTGACATGTTTACGAAGTTTAAAATCAAAAGCGTGTATTCTAATCGAGTTGGGCGTTATTCAGTCATCAATTCATTCATTCGTTCATCCATACTGATTTGGGGTTTAAACGTGCTCATCCATGAAACTGCTCATCCATTTTATTTTGGGGTTTAAACGTGCATTCTTTTGGTTACCAGTTCCATACTTAATAATATTAGGAACGTAATTGTGCAGTGTGTGCGAAAGTTTCGCTGAAAACACGCTTCAGCGATTCCCTTACTTTTCTTGCCTGTATCACCAGAAAAGGAAAAATTTAAAAGTTGACAATTTTCTTCTTTTAGTTAGGAAACTGCAAACGGCCATGAGAACTGAAGTGTGTGTTTGTGTGTGTGTGTGTGTGTGTTTGTGTGTGTGTGTTTGTGTGTGTTTGTGTGTGTGTGTGTGTTTGTGTGTGTGTGTTTGTGTGTGTGTGTTTGTGTGTGTGTGTGTTTGTGTGTGTGTGTGTTTGTGTGTGTGTGTTTGTGTGTGTGTGTTTGTGTGTGTGTTTGTGTGTGTGTTTGTGTGTGTGTTTGTGTTTGTGTATGTGTGTTTGTGTGTGTGTGTTTGTGTGTGTGTTTGTGTGTGTTTGTGTTTGTGTGTGTGTGTTTGTGTGTGTGTGTTTGTGTGTGTGTTTGTGTGTGTGTTTGTGTGTGTGTGTTTGTGTGTTTGTGTGTGTGTTTGTGTGTTTGTGTGTTTGTGTGTGTGTTTGTGTGTGTTTGTGTGTGTGTTTGTGTGTTTGTGTGTGTTTGTGTGTTTGTGTGTGTGTTTGTGTGTGTGTGTTTGTGTTTGTGTGTGTTTGTGTTTGTGTGTGTGTTTGTGTGTGTGTGTGTGTATGTGTGTCTGTGTGTCTGTCTGTCTGTATTGCGGTCAGACAGTGTATAACATAGACGTATTTTCTTTTTGGAAAACATTTTGTTTCATACTCCATTTGTCGATGTCCTTAACTCGTTATTTATTAAAAATTTCACCCGGTAGATTAGTGTTGTAGTTCATGACCTTTCATGTCTAAGTGGTTCTCGAAAAGTTAATCACATCATTACAGATAATCGCCTACCACGAATGGTGCTCGTGCTTTGGTGGCCAAGGTGCAAGATGTCGTGTTCATCACCTGAGCGGCGACGGCCAATCAGGGCCCGACTCAGTCCACTCGACCGCTGACGCTGAAGATTATGCGTCTCGTATGGCAACTGCTATCTGCCGTCGATCTGTCACGATCTGTCATTCACTCAGAGGCGCCGTAGGACTTCATCTTCTCCCGAATTCGACGACTGAAGACGTTGAGACTTTTCTTCTTTCATCTCACGAACAGGTAAAATAATCATTCAATGGGATTTTTTATGCTTTGTCTTATTATAATGCAGCTGAAAAGACTAACGCTAGCCGTAAATGTTAGAAAAAATTGCTCACAAGAACGTCCGTTGCAAACTCTTCGTATTAATACATTTCCAGTCTCCGAGTGGAAGTATTTTGTCTTAAAATTTGTATATCCTATTGTTTTCGTAATTAATGAAATGGATCGGGTCCAGTGACTTCGATTGAAATAATTTTTTACGTCGCTTACATAGATAGAGTAAGTTATGTAGTACTGCAGGTCAAATGGTAGATTTTCTGCTTGAAAAGGATCTTTTGTGGCGTCCCGAAAACGAAGATAGGTTTTAGTTGAAAATTTTTGTAAGTTCCTTCCTTCTATCTTTTAAGAACAATAGCGGCTCATCTATACACAAGAATTTCACTAAATGTTTTCTTCACCAATAGTTCAGGCTGCAGTCGTGGCCTCTACATTTTGAATTACTTGACATGATTATCTTAATTATATTTTATCATGCTTAATACATTTAATCAGATTTTGAATAAAACCTCAGCATTTATAAAAAATATACATTGTTTTTTTCTTTTCTTCCGCAAAACATTTTCGAAGTATATTTTTTATTTATTCGCGTAAATGTATACTTTCATGGTAAAGGGAACATATTGTAATGATAAAGAGAAAAGTGGCTACCTGCAACAAAAACAAAAAAACGAAGTTATAACCCCCAAATATTGAAAATTTCGCTAAATCTGCATTTGTGTTTTAAATTAATTCATCTACCAATTTGTATTCGTAATCTATATTATATCAATGACATTTAGTTGTATTAATTCCGTTTTTCAAAAGTTACACAAAACATCTATTTGTTGACGTTACTCTTTTAGTTTATTAAA
>BLKR01007189.1:0-42033 GCA_011170035.1 Teleogryllus occipitalis | reverse complement strand
CAAGAGAGAGTGCAAGAGAGAGTGCAAGAGAGAGTGCAAGAGAGAGTGCAAGAGAGAGTGCAAGAGAGAGTGCAAGAGAGAGTGCAAGAGAGAGTGCAAGAGAGAGTGCAAGAGAGAGTGCAAGAGAGAGTGCAAGAGAGAGTGCAAGAGAGAGTGCAAGAGAGAGTGCAAGAGAGTGCAAGAGAGTGCAAGATAGTGCAAGAGAGAGTGCAAGAGAGAGTGCAAGAGGGCGAGAGAGCGAGCGAGAGACTGACGCGGAGTCCCAATGCGAAGAAAGCGAGAGATTCATAGCGCGCAGAGAGAGCAAGAGATTGATGTGAGGAGTCGTGGCGCGTAGAGCCACAGACGGGGAGGCACAACATACAACGCGCCAATACTATATTCATGCCTACGAAGATTTTCGCAAATATATACCGGCAGGGTATATATTTGGTAGGGGTACTGCAGACCAGACAGTGGCTGCATTTTCGACAATATGTAGAAAGTGAGATTACATTTAGCCGCCATGTGGACGAGAATTCCAGCGATCAGCTGCTCTAATCTGGGTTTTCCATTATCAGGACTAGGCCAATGCCGGAACAGTGCCTAAGCAAATGATCCATACAGCGCGTGAACGTCCTCTTCCAAGTCGCGCTCGCTTCCGAGTTCTATCCTCGGCCCATACTTTCCCACGCTGACGTCTCCACACATGCCGGGAGACCAATCAGGAGCTTAGAGATTGTCTCGAGAATTGCGGGATACCTGGACGGGGAAAATCCGGTAAGCCGATATGAAGGTCGGTGTCGGATCTCACCATCTAGCGGGAGAAAACCACCTTCATACACGATAAAAATATACACTACATTTACGGGATAAATGGCCATTAGCCGCACCGGGAAACACGAAATAGTTAATTAGAAATTAAAATGCACATGGAGATCTACATATACAATGAATGCCCACACCCACACACAATTAAAATACAATACACAAACTAATATCCAATACATACACGTACATCTATGTGTGACAAGTGAAGGAAAGGTGCAACTGTGCCCTCTGAAACAGGTAAGAGGGTGGGTGAGGGCTATGAGAACGCGATGAACGCAGATAGGCCGCCACAATGCAACGAGGGTGGGAGCGGCTCGGCCCGGCCCCGCCCCCTCGCCTCCCACGCTCCGCGAGGAAGCTCCGCTGCGCCGCGCCTCCCAAGAGCGGCCGCGGCCCCGGCCCCGGCCCCAGCCCCAGCCCCAGCCCCAGCCCCAGCCCCAGCCCCGCCACCGCTTCCCAACGCGCCCTCCAGAGCAGCTCAGCATGCAAGTGCCTGTCACTTCGACTATATTATATTCCGAACAAAATAACTTCTTTCTTCAAATCCAACCATCCATTCCGTGAGAGACATTCGACAGTACAAAACTTGCCAATGACGCTTCGAAAACAGCAAGCCGAAATGAGTGGAGAAAATTGGGGCAGAAGAGGAGAGGAGAGTGCGGAACTCTCCATTCAGACAGGCTCTCAGCCGCATACCCATTGGGGTAGGAGTAGGGGCACGGGCCCCGGCATTTCTTTCGATATCTTTATGTAGGTTCGGAGTTGCTCTTTAATCGTTTAGTACTCTCGTTATTAGGACCTTCCTGAACACTTGGTGACGGTTTCGGTTTTCAAAGCTTGGGAGAAATTTCGGAGTTCTCTTACAGCTAGACTTGCCCACAAAATCATTAAAGCTTTATTTGAATATCCATCCATCTGGAGAAAAGTTGCGCAATCAGGGCAACAAAAAGTAGGAAAGGTCCGTAAATACACAAAATGTACAGTGCAGTAGGTGGTGTGGCCGCATTTCAAACTCTGAAAATATTTTTACACAAATCCGCAGGAAATGATTGTCATACATTGTTAAATAATGTTCCGTCCGTTCCACTGAATTTTCTCTAGGGCCGTCGTTGAGCTCCCATCCAAACGGAGCTTCTTACGAGAACAAACGCACAACACACACGCATGTCCGTCTCCGATGCCGTGCTAGCGTATACAGACCAGAAAATCATCTGGCTGGTGAGCGAGGGCCAGATGTTCACCACTGCAATCACTGTCCGTTATCTTGGAGGCAGGAGGAAAGGAAGTGTTCTGCATGCGTGATAGCTGCGAAATCAACAAATACGCAATGGGCGACCGTTTCGTACGGCCGGAAAACCGTGGACTTCCTGGAATGCGTTTTGTCTTGGTAAAACTTCTGAAGCATTTCGCGTAATGCCATTTCTTCTGATACTCAGCTGATTCAATTTTTAGATTTTTTAAATATAATATTAATTTGGTGCCCAATATATTTTAACGTACTTTCTAATAATACAAAATTTCCGTTATATTTCTCCACATACCGCCCGCCCGATTTAAAACAACTGAAAATGTCATTTTTACAGTGCACAGAACGTTGCCCAAGACCCTGATTTCGTTTGGTACATTGGACTTATTAATCGTAAACATGTGCCCTTATTTCTGATTAATTATGCCTACATTAACCTTATCACGCCTCATACCTTCCCCGTATTTGTTCAACACCAATATTCTATTGAAGAGTTCATATTTCCCCCTTAATTGTACATCAAAACACATATTTACCGAGATTAAGGAAAAGTTTAATTTGATCTGAATATTTCATAATCGTCAATGAAAGTAAACACTGTATGCGACGTTTGGGGAAGTATAATCTGCGCACTTTTTCTTCAGTACCTGAAACCCGCCGTCGCGATTCGAACTCTAGGACATCCCAGCTAAAGGCACTGCAGGTACACTAATCAATGCTCTGAGCCCTCTAAGCCGGTCCAACAAAGCGAGGCTAGCATCATTTGAAAAATAGACATTTTCTCTCCGTAGTCGTAAAAATTTATCTGCATCGGTAACGAACTACAGATTTGTTTTTAACTTTCTCGCCTTCCTTCGCCAGCGCCGGATATCGGCAATTTCTTTTATCTTGTACATCAGAGGTTAGTGCCCTATCCGGTTGCAGTTGTAACTTGAAACTGGTGATGACTTGCGGTGGATTTACCCAGCAGGGTAACCCAACTGGTCCCCCGACTCATAATGCAGTCCACGTCAATTAGTGTGTATAAGGGGAGGGAGGATAGGACAAGGAAGAGGAAGGAAAGATCCCACACAGATCGTGGTCCGTTTGATACTGCAGATGCTGCTCCGGCGTTCACCTGCTATTGATCGAGTCTGCCACTAGAATTCTCCTCCAGATGGCGGTTGAAGTCGACCTAGCTAGCGCGGACTCCGACTGAAGAGCTTCCGCGCAAAGGCGCTGCCGTAGGAAGTTGTCGGCCCGAACCCTCTCAGCCTTGGTTCCGAAGCAACCGCTGGACGGGCGCGTTCGATCGCGGCCCCGCCCCTCCAGCGCCTATTTCCTGGATGCCTCGTTACACGGGGCGTGGCGGACCGATTTGAAATCCCTTCCCTCACGTCTCCTGTCTCCGCCCGAAGACTGGACTGGACTCGACTCCACTTCATTTGTTAGGGATACAATATACTGTACGATATATTGTGTATCACAAGAAATTGGGCTAGTAGCGAGTTTGAGATGAGGATAAAAATACGTGATTCAGGGAAAGTAGGAAATTATTGCTGGCTATAGGCCAACAAATGATAATTACACGGTTTTGGAAGCGATTTATGAAAAACCAGAAAACGCCGTTGGAGATCATATAGTTATCGCTGGTGATTTAAATATTCCAGGCGCAAGCTGCAAAGGCGCCCTGAGCGATTGGAAAATACAACAGCGTCTAGGAAGTGGGATTCGCACAGGTAGTAGACAGACCGACGCGGTAGGAGGCGCTTCTAGTTTAAAGAGTATTTCTTAGTTTGCGAAGTCACTGAAGGCATAAGCGACCACAAAGCATTGTTAGTTGACTTACAAAATAAATTTTTCAAAGAAAATTTCACAAGGAAGAAGAATATGGTAGTTCAACAAGGTAAATACTAGCTTACAAAGCACTCGATCGTTTTTTAAGAAGAGAGGGCAAATATGGAACGGGTTTATGAGAATTCTAGTTCATGAAGTGCAAAAGTTCGTGTCATGCACATACTCAAAAATTAATCCATAAAAATATTGAATTAGGAATTACACCATTGTGGTACATGAGGCTAATAGCTAAAAACTATTGCTGGTGTGCCATTGCAAATATTTTTTATTACACGGGAGCTAATATTTTCTTACCAATTTTATCAATTCTTGCCAAATAACGTAAATAGTACATCACATTTTCAAATTGGTTCCGTCATAACACATTAATAGAAAATGAAAAGAAAACTGTTTCAATGTAATTTTCTATTTCAAATAAACAATTCAACATACTATTTTTATTGAAAACTAGCAGAACCCGGCAGAAGTCCTGTCATCTCTCTCTCTCTTTTCCCTTCTCTCTTACCCCTTTCCCTCTTTCCCCCTCATTTACCACCCTCCGTCTTCCCTCTTTTTCTCTAATTTTCCCGTTCTCTTTTCCACTCTCTTTTTGCCTCTGCCCTTCCCTCCCTCCCCCTTCTCTCCCTATTTTTCCACTTTCTTTTTCTCCCTCTCCCCCTTTCCCCGACTTCCCAGTCTCTCTTCCATTCTCTCTCTTTCCACCACTCCCCTCTCTTTCCCCCATTCCTCTTTCCCCCCTCTCCCTTTTAAGGATTAATAATTAAGAAGAAAGTTGTAGTGTTAGAGATACCCGAGAGAACACGTAACTACATCGGAAAAAAGCCAAAGCCAAAAAGGGCCCTCCAGTTCCATTTCCAAAGCTACATCACACCATACTCCGATATCGAGGAGGACTACCTATTAAGTTTTATAGCCGATCCGGTGGCCCAGATCACTAAGGCAGTAGTGTCATAGCGTTCTCGGACCGAAGAATCGTGGGTTCGAGTCCCGCCTCGGGCATAGTTGTATTTGTGTTCGTCCTTTCACCCCTTATCACCGCATCATTTCATTCACAAAGTTACCAAAACGTTAACTCAAATAGTGGTCGGTATTGACCTAGATGTTGATGCGACCTTAAATACACCTCCCCAAATAAACATTTAAAAATACGTAAATACAATCCGGGCATGAATAGAATCAATTAAGAATGAAATATCGAGAGGACTTGATGTCATTTCAACTGATATACATAAACGCGCTGGAGATGCAATTTTACCAAATCTAACAAGTTTTGGAAGTTAGCTACTGTACTAATTCTTTGAGTAGTTACAGAACTATTGTGAATGTGAGAACCATTGTGAATGATAACCTGGTAAGTATTACTTCAGTTGTATGAAAGGTAATGGAAAAATTTGATATCGAGCTACTTTAGACAAGAATTGAAGAAAAAACAGGCCGTCAGCATAGTTTTAGGAATGTTTTGTTTGGAGAATCACAGAGCATCATTGTTCCAAGACATAGCAGGTGAAATTTTTGATGGCGGGAGGGTGGATGTCGTAATAATAGACTGCCGCCAAGGTACATAAACTTTACCTTAATGAACATCTATATTTATCTACCTAAAAGGTCTATTTTCATTACATCCTTTACTCAAACTCACAATCGCTCGCTGTTTCCATCTAGAGAAAGTATTGCCATCGTGACGTATATTTAAATTGACAATTCACGCGATCTTTCCATCTGACTACAGCCATGCCAATATAAACATCCCACCCCCGTTTCTCGCTAGTTTGATTTCAGAGTTATTATTCAGCAAGTGCATTTCATGCATCATTCACAAGTTCCTCTTAAAATTGAAGTCATATTCGCAACTTTTCTGTTTTTGCATTTTTCTGCCGGCGACCCTAGCGAAGACAAAGTTAAGCAATACAATCGAAAACATATCTAAGGCATCGACAACTACCGCGCGATTTCGTTCCTCGGCCAGGCAGGGGCGAAGGGCGGCGGGGTACGCAGACAGAGGCCCCTCTCACGCGAATTGCCTGAGCAATAAAACTCAGCTGCCTGCAGCTGGAACGGTTTTCATCAAATAGCATAAATCATGCCGCTCGCAGATAAACAGCAATAACTGCCACGAGGTGTTGATAGCGATTCGTACCATACGATTATTCACAGATTACGATTATCGCATTGGACACACCATACGACACCACACCCACACACGCATACAAAAACAGTAAGCGCAGAGTGAATCTCTGACTAGCGCCCACGTAACACACTGCCATCGACAAACTAATATTCAAGTTTCGTCAGATACGATTTAGGACTTACGGTGGTTCTCAGCGAATTTTTTTCAGCTCACTATTTAGAATTTAACTCGTATGCGAATTTAGAGTATTGTCACGCTACATTGAGAACAAGAAAAATAGTATAATACAGGATGTATACAGGATGTAATAGTATAATAAAGAAGTAGCAGGTTTCAAATATACGCCACCAATGAGCGACAATGCATGGAGACATACCACACATCATTACATAGAGAAAAATTTCAAGTTTTAAACTTTTCCCTATTAATTCCATTCAGTCCCTACGGTGGTGCTGTAGTTTGTCTATAAGATGTGACTGTCTATAAAAAAATCGTGTGCTGCATTTAACAAAAAGTAAACCCATTGTTTCAGTGCAGCATGCACTTCGCGGCAAATGCAACAATGAGTTCCCTCATTTGCGCACTTCTGATTGCAAATCTGATGTTTTCTCAATCGATGCGTTAACTAAGAGCTCGACCGCATTTACCCTGTCGTTAACTCAAAGACATATTTAAGCAAATCCTATCGCACTGCATAGAACTGTTGAATTGTCTTGCGTAGTGAACCAGAAGTACAAGCCCTAGGGGCATGTCCTAACGTATTAGAGGAGGGGCATCAGCCGGCCGCTCAACAGTGGCGAATTTTCATAGAAGCGAAGAAGAGTTTAGTACGATTTGCTCTACGGAAATTGGAACAACACAGAACGGTGATGTGAACCTCATGACAAAGAACATTGATGATGTAAATCTGTTTAAAAAGTGTAGTCTGTATGCAACTTATCCATTTTCCCTCCACAGTTCATGTTGTTTTGTCATGTTATGGTATAAAACCATGTAATATATTTATATCTAAATATGCGCTAATTTTTTTGCACCTAAATGCACCACTTGCATTTATTTTTTGCACCTTTTTAACAACTAAAAGTCCGGCCTCTAATCATCAGTCTTGTTAGTGCAGTGATTGTATTATCCTAGGATGTGGTAATGTTCCGCCCTCGTTGAACGGTGAGATCCGGCTCCGACTTACAATTCGGCTTGCTGAGAAATTCCCCCTTCAAGGTGTCTGCCCAGTAGGGCTATGCCTTGGCCGGGACAAGCTCTACGATCTCGACTGATCTCCCGACCTAGTGTACGCGCCGACGCCGCGTGCGCGCGCAAGGGCGAGGACGGGGTGAAGGGAAGAGCCAAGAACGATCGCGCAGGGTCAAGGCCCGTGTGGTAGGGTCCAGCTCTCGCCTGGTATTTGTTCGGCGAAAGCACGGAAAACTAGCGAGCAGAGCAGGAGGCCGCTTCCAGTCAACGGCTGACCTCGTGGAGCTGGTATGAACGGAATGTCTGAAACCCGCCACCGGGACTCGATCCGGTGTTATCACTTTTTCGAAGTTATTTTACAGTTTTGAAACAAAATAATCACGATCGAATCAGAACCGCAGAATCTTCGGAGCAAAGGCGCTCCGGCGGCCGCGAAGGTTGTTACTGAGCCGGTCCCCGCATTCGACAGATCTGCGATTTTCAAATTTATTCTATTGCAAGTATTAGAACGTAGACTGTTCTCCCCGGCGCGATTCTCGGGCAGAACGCAGGGCACCAACGGCCGCGGTTTCCGGCCCGAACCGGTCGCGGTTCCGACAGCGGTCTCCGTCGGCGCACTGCACTTCTTCGCCAGTTGCCCCAATAGCGAGTAAATCCTGGCACAAATTCTACACCACCACACCCACTCCCGCATTAATTGACGCCGCGTGCACGAGAAGGAATGCGGCGAGGACGTGCTGCGGCAACTTAATCCGGCGGGGGCGGGGGCGGGGGCGGGCGTGCTAGTGCGCGCGCACGCCCACAGATGGCGCACGCGTACGCACGAGAGGGCGACGGAGGCAGCGTCCGTGACACCCGCGCGCCGGCGCAGGACCACGTCCAGACCACGTCCGACGCTCGCAGCCGCTGCGAGACCTCATGCTACTTCCTAGTACTCCACTTCCATGCGCACGCGTGCGAGATGCAGTGTGGACCGCCGACCGGTCCGTGTATCGAAATCATTTCCAGCGGGAGTCAACACGAAAATGCACGTTTTTTCTGAAAAACGGTCAATGGAAACCTGTAACCAGAGAATACGAGTGCTACTGAATGCGATTGTGGAAGTTTCTATACTTTCTATTTATATACTCTATTTAGAATACAGACTCGCTAATTTACAAACATTAATTCTTGTTAATAAGGATAAGATAGCCCTCTCAATAATGATACTCAATCGTGTTCACACGTTACTAGGCAATTTACAGAACGACCTTCGAATGCATCAATTATGAGAGAGAATTTTCTTAAATTCATATATAATCATCCAATTGTGTGTACTCATAGAAATTGGTAAATTCTTCTGAAAAGATATTGTCGTTTATTTTTTTGTGATCTGATTCACTAGTGTTTCACTTAATGTAACTTTAAACATAAGTAAAAACAAAAACAACATTTTAGGTCATGTAGATGTTTAGTTGTTCATTTACGCAGAAATTTGTTTCCAGCACTTATCCACAATTCCGTTCGCATGTCGTTTCTCCCTTTATCCCACACAGCAGGCCTCACTAACACTCTCGATATCAAAAAAGTACTATAACCTTTGGAATCTTGTGAACATATGTTTTGAAGCCACGACTGAGAACCAACATCCAGCGCACCGACACTCGAGGTGTTCAGCAGCGAATAGGCGTTGATGAGTGAGCGCGAATAAGTTTTGGCAAGCGTTCATATGATAACCTGGCGCAATCAAGCTGCTCAATGACGCCACTTGGTGGCGGCCCCACGCGCCGGAAACCAATATCCTAGATGAGCGTACCCTCAGCTCGGAGTTGCACCCTGATGATGATTGTCTGTGCAGAAACGCAGACCGGGAGATCCTACGGGGAGAATCGACGAACCATTAGCAGTAGACACTGAGGAAAATCCCTACACCGTCGGGATTCACTGAATTCGAGCGAGTTATGTAGAACTCGCACAAATTCAGATTCCGGAAGAGAAGCGGCTCGCTGCTCGGATCGGTCGTTTCCCGAGATTTCTTCGATCTAGGCGAATACTGGAGCAATACGTTAACAATCGAGCCACGGACCGCGCACGCTCTTCCCTTCCTCTTCCTTGCCCTGTCCTGTCCTTTCCCCTCCCCTCCGCTCACACATATAAACATCCACATACACACATAACTTACTCCTCCGTGCTACTAAACTAAACTCTCACACACGTTGGGAGCTTAGAGCTTGGCCAGGCTGGGGCGGTGGGGAAGTTCCCTGCTGGAGGGGAAAATTACTCGCCAGTCAAGGGGTAGGTCGACGACAGATCTCACGATCCAGCGGGAGATAAGCACCACCACCGTGCGGATAAGATATTCACTAATGACCGTAGCAGTTGACGGGCCCGGAAACGATAATCGCCGCCGCTGCGCGTGGCCACTGTATCCTAAATCGTTTCTTTCAACTTCATATCGAGTAGTAGTTTTGTTAGTTATAATTTGATCGATTGCCTTCATTGAATTTACTGTATATAGGTATATTTACTGTAATGTTTAAACTGAAAGAATTAATTAAATTTAGAAATGGTTCTTTCTGGCAAGATTCGACCAGAAAATCAATGTTGAAATCTCCGCATTAAACAACGGTTTCAAAAGAGCGATTGCTGACTTTGTTAAGAGTTATCTCAAGTTTTTCTAAGGGCAAAACATAAGCTCTATTTGTTGGAGGCCTGTAGATACAAAGTACTATTATTTTCAGCGAATGAAGATATATAACAGAAATTTCGAAAACATTTTCAACGGAATACACATTTAATTCCGTGAAGGAGATAGAATCAATATTATTTCTAACGAAAAATACAAGAACCCCCACATGTAGGACCTTTATGCGATTCTCTCTCTCTGCAATAAAAGCCTGCCAGGTAAAAGTTTGGAATTTGGAAAATGCTAAGTTCACTAGGAGATAACCAATGTTCTGTAGAGCTAAGAACATCCATTTGATTTAAATCGCTCTGTAGAGCTGCCTCGATACTCTGTTTTATTTGAAAGGGATTGAACATCATGGTGCAGTATGTTTATCGTTTGCAAGTACCTACACGAATGTTATTGTGCTGCATCTGACTAGTTGCTATATATTTACTCCATTTTTACCTCGAGTGTGTTGTCGAAGGTTGTAATGTGTCCTAGCAGTGACAGATGAGAAAATTGGGGGAACACGAGTAGATGAATTGGTACTGGGAATGGGAGAAACGGGAGTAGGTTCAGAGGAAGAGGCAACAGGGTTCGAAATAAGGGTGGGGGGTGGAGAACGTAAGGAAGGTGAAAGGAATGAATTTTTGGCAGGAGACTGCGTAGGACTGGCGTTGATGTTTTGTGCAAGCTTGTTACCGACTGCGTGTTTTCCAGTAAGGTTCATGTGAAGACCATGCCAGGTGAAGTGTTTGGCTGAGAGGAAATTAATTTAAAAAAGTGTGACATTTGTTTCTCTCAGTTGCAGTTCAAATTGTTGGTTTGCGTGTTTAATCTCGCTGCATAGTGTTGGTTTGTTGTACCAGAAGGAATCGAGACTACAATGTTACTATTTTGGGCCACACATTGATTTTTTACATGTTGTTCAGGTGTAAAGTGACCGCACAAATTAATGTCATTCTGCCCTCTTATGATAAGGACTGTGTCCTGATTGGTCACCGTCTTCGTGTGGATATCCAACTCTGTAGTTACGTGTGCAAACCTCCCGTTAGGTTTAAAAATAGATGAGACCGAGTAGTAGGAGAGTAAATTCCTACTGATAATTGAGGAAAGATGCCTGCCATGGCTGTCAGATAAAATAAGTACCTGTTTTTTAGGTTCAGTAGGAATGTTTTTGTTTTCAAGTGGACTGGGATGCGCAGCTTTACGTGTTTTGGTTTTGACGCGCTTCCTAGCCTGTATGCGTTGGAGAGTGCATGTATTTGTTGATGCTAGAGAAAGGTTATGAGGATCAGGAAGGCGAGAAAAATTGTTTCATAATCTAAAGCACTATTTTTTTTAGTTGCGACTGGATGTGGTGTCTGTGTGGTATGTGAAAGCTTTCAGAAGGTCAGGTTTTAGAGTGTAAACAGTAAAAAAAAAAAGGTCGAACGGGCAGTAGCCATGTCACGAATGCGTTTTAATGTACGAGTTAAAATTTGAAATAAATACAAGAAAACTCAGATAAGAGCAACAAGCACCTAGCATTTAAAATTTTCAAAAAATCGAGATTTTCCTTTACTGTCTTTCAAGATGTTTTAGACAATAGATTTCATTAAGTAAAGGTCATCGAAATTGTAGTTTCACCACGTTATTTTTTAGTAATTCTTAGAAAATACAGAGAATTTGCCGAAAATTTCCCCTCCCCCTGCCCCCTCCCACACACAAACACCACCATCAGAATTTTAAACCTCCATGGCTGCACACGAGGAAAAATATGAAGTACAAATTTGGAGTAATTTTTAACACAATTTTTTAAAAATTGCCTTCATTTCACGCGCAACTTATTGGCTTCTTTAAAAGGACTGTCTTCCAAAAACAGATTTTATTCTGGAAAAATTCTCATCTTCAAAATTGTAGTTGTAGGAAGACGTCAAAGAAATTTTGAACTTTTGACATTTAACAATCGAATATTCAGTCTTCAACAAATATGAGTTCTCCGTCAGTTTTTAAGGTCCTTTCCTCTATCCGAAGAAAAATCAGATTTTGAAATTGTTGTTAAGGCGTGTTAATTTCGTGAAAATCACAAAATATCAGTTTCAAACTAACAGAACCTCAAGTTCGGCCAGAACTATTAAGGATAAATTGGATAAAATTGGATAGATTAAATGGATTTAATTTTGGATAAAATTGTGTGAACATTTTAGGCGCCAGTGTTGAACACATAGAATATAAGTAACAGACAGACGGGTCGCAGATATTTCTGTCGAAAATCGCCGTTTCTTGCGTAGCATCATCATACTTTTTCGATAAAACTTAAGTAATATTCAAGAAAGTAAAAATTCATATTGCACTTAACATTAACTAGAAGCCAACACGTCACTTCCCTTTTAATAAATGTAACAATCACAGGTATGCACATCCTAAAACAAGATGGGACTACATTTTTTGACTCTACTTTTATATTTACATATGACTTTTCCCACTTACAACCATTTTCAATCTATTATTGAAATTTATTTTTGGGCGAATTTAGGGTGATTAGTTCCAAAGCTAACTTTTGGGAACACTTTTCTCCCCATTTTTAATGGTAATGATACCATTGAAGATGGGGGGAAAAGTGATCCCAAAGGCTAGCTTTGGAACTAATCACCCTAAATTCACCCATTATTTATTATCACCCCAAATTCGCCCATTAATTATTAAAATGGTGGACTTCTAGTAGTTTTTCAGACAGGTAATGTTTCCAACGTCAATTCAATGGGTGCATGCAAGAACTTCATATGCTGCATATTGAAAAAAAAAAAAAAATAGTTTCTGCCATTCAAAAACCCAACATGTGTTCCTCTATTTTCGCACAAAAACTGAAAGCTCAAAAGTAGTCCATGACTCTTTCAATAGATACAAATGTCATTGAGCGGGAACAAAGCTTTTGCCTTCCTGCGCGCAAAAACCTGATATGTGTTTTCCTTCTCGCAGCGAGTGCTCGGTTAAAGGTTGGTGAAGAGCATTGTGTACATTTGTGTTAATGGGCGATAGAGATGCACAGAAGAAGTTATTTGAAGATTCTATTGGAAACAATACTGGTATGTTACGAGTTTTTATTATTTTTTTTATTTTCAAACGTTCCGCAACGGAGAAAGATGTTACTTAAAGATTCGAGTGGAAATTACTGGTAAGTTAGGAGTTTATTACTATTTATTTTCAACGATTCAAACAGAAACATTCCGAACCTTCAGAAAAAGTATGTCATGGAAGTTAATCTTCACTTTGGCCATACAAAATTGGCCACGTGCAAAACATGCGACAAGATTGCTATAGATATCAAGAATGCATGTGATGAAGAAACAAAAATAAAGAAAACACAAGAAAAAGAACTGCATTTACGTAGCTGCTCAAATTATGATGGAAAATGATTTTCGTTTTGCAGAATGACTCAAATACATGGACAAAAGCGTTTGATATGCAGCAGGCACTCCCAACACCTCATATACATACTTAAGTGGTTTTCTACTCCAGGCACCTGTGGACTTACAACCTCAGAGAACATGACGCAAATGAATGTTCAATGCAAGTCTTGGCAGAGGACGTAGCTTGTAGGGGATCACAAGAAAAAGCATCATGTTTGATCTCTTATTTTCAAAACAACCCTGAAATTCTAGCAGAAAAAAGGTAATAGCCTGGTGCGATTCTTTTGGTTGTCAGAACAAGAATAAAAATATTATTTCTTTGTGGTACTACTAAGTACCACATCTACCAGATCTACGCCTCTTTGATGAAGTGCAGCATAAATTCCCTCTCCCAGGACACAACTTTCTTTATTGTGAGAGATTTTGGGATTATTGAGAAAAAAAGAGGTCCACACTGGCAGTTTACTCTTCAGAGCAGTGGGTAAACATTATCAAGAAAGCAAAACGAAAAATTTTCATGTAACAAAAATGAAGAGATGTTTTCTCCCCTCACTCCTATTGTCTCGTACCTACTCTTCCGCAAAACGGGTATTAAAGTAAACTCCGTGTAAATTCCGAAAACTTCGAAAATTGAAATAAGGAAGGACAAACAAGATTCAGTTTCCTTTGCTTACTCGTACAATGATTTAGCTGACTGCCAAGAAGTCAATATCTCCAAGCAGGGTAAAATGAATCCTGAAAGTTATCTGCCTTTTTCTCTGCCACGAAATGAAGCGCTCAGCTGCATAAATGGAAGATTTGAGAAAGATATTTCGTACATTCCATGTCAGTTTCGAGAGTACAATGAAAGCATCCAAAGTGGATCACCGAGCTATATTAAGTTAAGATTTCAAGAACAACAGCATTACAGTAAAATAATAGAGTGATGTAGAGGCACCAATAATGAAGAAAATCAGGATTAAGTTTAATGAATTGTAACATATCAGGTTCTTGCACTCAAAGCACCGTATGACGCTAGTGTCAAAATTTATAAAAATTGCTATGTACACCATATTTCTAAAAGCAAACTAATGATTTGCAGACATAATTCTGTTATATTTTACCACCTAATAAAAATAAATTGTAATCCAAAATCTTGAAAACAATATTCTAGTCTGAAAGCTTTAACCTCTTCAATTTGATTTGATTTTTAATTTATTTGGTAAAAAACAAACAATCAGTAGAAACTGTATGACGTATGGGGGGAGATGAATACTTGCGCACGTTTTCTTTAATACCAGAATCCCAAAATTTTAAAGATAAATAGTTGAAAGTTAAAACAACAACAACAACAACAACAACAACAATAATAATAATAATAATATAGAAAAGCGGGAGATTATTAACATTTGAAAAACTAGACATTTTCGTTCCCGAGTTATAGAAAAACTATTTCCAACGATAAACGAACTGCAGATTAGATTATTCTGCATTGCTAAGAATAGAGTACCTCACCTTCAGCTCTACTGATACCACAAGAAGCAAAAGGAGACCTCAACAAAGCGTGCACATAGTGAAGCTACATTTATGTCCAGAAGGAAAACAAAGGGCCATCTCAGCATTTGCTCAATTATCTCAAAACTTTAAAAATGCAACATATCAGTTTCTTGCATGTACCCATTGAATTGACAATGTTTTAGTTCCCTCCCGAAGATAGAAAAAAATCTTGGTTAGATTGGACGACGTATCTCTAAAATGTTTTAACTTTTTATACGATCCATTACTTGTGAGCGTTCATCGATTACGAAGAGCTTGTCATAGTTTGCATTTTTCTTCTTCTTTTCTATAGCTAATAAATACCAGTGCAAATGTAAAACATTTCTTGATATATCTTTTTTTAAACTAGGCAGAAGAAATGCAGCAAAACATCTAATATACTTCACTAAGGTGAATATTCACTTTAATTATGTCTCCCGCGAAGTAAAGTAGATTATATTCTGTAAGCCCAAAATTATATACTTTCATTCCAAGCACGCTTCTCTTGAATTTGTCAAGAAAGATTAATGCAGGAAATGAAATATTGTTAATTTTAATTGTATATTAAGGAGAATATTTGAGAATTTTTAGGTCATAAATGCATATTTGGAAAGCATATTTCAAGATTTTTAGGGCATAAATACCTCTCACTATTAATGACTATACAGAACAGCAAGAGTTGACTTTTACTAAAAAGAAAAACGCCGAATTTTCAAATTTTATATCCCTAGGCAATAAGGCCTAGGAATTAACCAATATCTAGAATATGAACTAAAATTTGGTACGTTCAGTACATACGGATAGATCAGTGTGCCATATTGTAAAATTTGAAATTAATTGATTGATTGATTTTTTCGTGTTTCCGGGCGCGTCAACTACTTCGGCCATTAGTCCCGTTAGTGTAGTGCATGTTTTTTATCGGGAGATGGCGGTGATCTTCCCTCGCTGGATGGCGAGATCCGGCGCCGACCTACCGTCGGCTAGTGGGGTTTCCCCCCTACCAGGACTCTCCCACCAGCAAGGTACCGTCCCAACCGGGACAAGCTCTAAGCTCACGACCGGTCTCCCGGAATATGTGATAGTGTAGTGCATGTTAGTGTGTGTGTGTGTGTAAGGGGAGAGGATGGGACAAGGAAGAGGAAGGACAGATCGCGCGCGGTCCATGGCCCGTTTGATAGGGTACTGCTCCGGCATTCGCCTGGTGTTGATCGGAGAAACCACGGAAAACTACCCATCAAAGTAGCCGGCGGCTAGAATTCTCCTCCAGACAGCGACTGAATTCGACCTAGCTGGAAAGCTAGTGTCGAAAATCCTGCCGCCGTCAGGACTCTAACCTAGGACCTCCCGGTCAGAGGCGCTGCAGTGGCATCAGTTGATGTACTTTTATTTTAATTTTATTTTACGTCAAAAAACAGTAAAAACTGCGTATGACGTGCTATGGGGAAAAGTGAATTGTGTGCACATTTTCAAAATTCTGTGATCCCTACACTAAATCATATACTACTTAAATTTTGGAAAAAAAGAAGGAAAAAACCCTCCCATGTAATAAAATCTATTTTCAAGGATAAATAAACAATAAATTTTGGCTCTTATCCATGCACTGAGCTACCGCTCCCGGTTTGAAATTAATCTATACGTTATGTGTCTCATTATTATCAGGGATTGAACATGTTTACCGAAATGATTTTTTTCACGTAACGCAACGGGGCCTCTCAATATTTTTTTTTAGGGGGACCACGCCCTCCTGCTCCTTTCACCGTCTACGGTAACATGTGATTAATAGAGTATGGCAGGTATGCTTTTCATTGTGTTATAATGGCACCGACTCAAACGCACGCAGTCGCGCCGGGGGAAGAGCGTTTGAACGTTCGATGTCGCAGTCACCTTTCGCCTCCGCTGTGCATGCTTCCCTGCCTCCTGAGAAGTCCGAGCACGGAGCCCTCCGGCGCCTGCACACCCCAGGTGATTAGAGTAGTGAAGGGAGATTTATTTCATAATTAGTTATCATTGTCCGCACATTTTCATTGTAAGTCCAGTTTGAGCAATCTACATAAGAAATGCGCAAGTTGAAAACGAGTCTCGACAGAACTAACATACCGGCTCAAGGCCACGAAAGGATGCTACGTCCACGGAAAACGAGCAGGAAGTATTGCGGACGCGTTCAAAACATGACCGCCTCCTCTCGTGGTAATGACTTGCTTACAATTTCTACAAAACCAACAATCATCTTATCTCGGCGACGCGACCGCTTGGAACGTCTTCGTAACTCACGCAATCCGCTCTCCGCTACTCCGCTAGAGGTACCCGCCACACCTCCGTCCATTATCACATGCTCTCGTAACGAACCGAAAGGAATTTGCAATTCCGTCCAGCGCATCACCGTAACCATCAACGTTGCGTCACTCCATAACGGCGGCCTGCGTACACAAGGCGAGCGCTGGCCGCGCAGCCTCTCCCCATTCGACAGGCGCTTTTTACAGCATCCAAAAGTTGAAACTTTCATCTAAGGCCACGTACAGTGTCAATCCACTTCACAGCCTCGTTTTCGAATAAGACCTCAGAATTTATTTAAAACTGGCTCTTATGGTGACTTGACAGAGGCAACAAGAAATTGTAAAACTGTGAGAAAAAACACCATTGAAAATGTTTTTAGAAACTACTTATGACGATAGCCTCACGTAGTTGTCAAAAAGTCCGTTCACGTAGTTGTCGAGCGTGTCTGAACTGTACCGAGAAAGTAAATAGATAACCCTAAACGATAAACAAATCGCGGAACCAATTCCGGTAATAAGAGAGAAGGTAGGAGTAACGCAATGCTTACAAGGTTCCAAAATGTCTCGTTTGGTAATGATTGAGGTGGCTCAGATCAGCAGATTTCACTGCAGAGCCTCTGACGGGGAAGTCCGAAGGTTCGAGTCCCGAAGGTAGCAGGAGTTTCGACACTAGCTAGAGAGGTCGAATCCAGCTGCTGTCTGCAGGAGAATTGAGGGGTCCAGAGCAGAAAGGGTGTAATTGATTGATTGACAAATCTGAGTTACGAGTGTAAACTAAAAACTTCCATTTATTTCGGGAACAAATGGTATTGCAAGAGATCAAACAATTGCCGCGTTCTAACGGTGGAAAGAAAATGCCTTCCATTGCGTTTGCTGTAGTCACTCCATTTTGAACTCTATTTTCTCAATACCACATTCAGAGCACTTGTATTCTTCGTCCTCTAAGCCCCTCAATTCTAGCGACTCAATTTCTTTCTTTTTCTCGTTTTTGAAAGGTAGTTTTCCGAAGTCACTCCGATCAACACTATGCGAATGTCACAGCATACGCTAACAAACGGGTCACGGCCAGCGCGCGTTCTTTATTTCTCATTGTGCTATCTTCACCCCTTACCTACGATCACATTACACTACTCCACATGTCAGGTAACCAGTCGGGAGCTTAGAGCTTGTAGCGGCTGGGGCGGTGTCCCACCAGGGAAATACGTGGTAGGGAATACACTGCAAGCCGGCTCCTGATCTTACCATGCAGCGGGAGAACGACACTGCCACCCCCGTTATAAAACCATGCATTACACTAACGGGACAAACGACCATAGATGACACGCCCGGAAACACCCAACTGCCAATCAATCGAGTGGTCAATACCCCGAGAATTCGAAAAAAAATTCATTAAATTATCGAGTTTGATAGCGTGTGATTTGGGAGTTCGCAATTTAAACTTCGGAGATCTTACGTAATGCGTCCTGACGGTGGTGGATACTCAACATCAGGAAACGTGACTGGGACGAGGATGTCACTGTCAAGATTGGAATTCAAGAGGCAGTTTGTGTGATCGGTCGTCCTCGTACTTTTTTCCTAGGGTTTTTATCTAGCTACCTGACCGTTACCCTTTACGTCCCGATGGGAGGCATATTCGAGCATATAAAAGACCCCAACACACTTGCGGGCTCCTCTGATCTGGGGTCAGGAGAACGCGAAGCCCTCCGCGACATCCACCCACCCACCCACCCACCCATGCGCACGCACGCACGCACGCACACACACACACACACACACACACACACAAAAGACAAGGGATAAACAAGCAAGCCCTAGGCAGAACTCCCAATTCGCGATCTTTGGACCGAAACGTGGAGTTGGTACAGGTTCTTGGCCACCTCGGCCATCCAGGTCGGCCGGTTTTGTTTCGATCAATTCCAAGCGTATGCAAGAGCAGTACCTTCAAACACGGGTCACGAATAGCAGGCGATCCCTTCTTGCTCAACCTGTTCATACACCTACATTTATGGCTTCGTAAGGCCTCCAAGATTCCGAAAGACTCCACAATTCCGCGAATACACAAACATTAAACTAAGGCTCAATCTGGGCTGTGAAGCTTTCTTGGTGCGCAAAGGACGCTGGACTATATATTATATACATACATAGTACAAGTAATACATATACATACATAGTACACATTACTACGTTATTGCAGTATTTTTGAAGAGTGTATTTCGTTAGAATATTTAATTTATTCCAGGGTTATACGAATACATTATTTGTTCTACGGCAATGTGCGTAATACTTTTTTGGAAAACCGATGTGTGGTTTAGTTCAGCAGCATTTTTGCTGGTGCAGGCCACAAGTGCTCTCGTATTTCTAAGTAATATTTTATCGAAACACTCGCGTATGCCGCTATGCGATAGTATCGCCTTCAGGCGAATGAAACAGTGCCGACACTCATCACGGAGCCGTTATACGGAGTCTGGTGAGGGGGTAAGGAGGGGGAGAGAGAGGGAGAGGGAGAGGGAGAGGGAGAGGGTGGGGAGGGGGAGGAGCGGGGGCGGTGCGCCGGCAGCGGCCCCCGCGCGAAAGGCCCCTCCCCGCCAGGCACGCGCGGGTCAACTGCCCTGGGACAACAATGAAACGCGAAGGGAAAGTCGCATTCCACTCCATCACTCGCGGCGGCCGCCCGCTCGTAATTAAAAGAAACTACTCGTAAAACTGTACGAAGATCAAGAATAGTTAGAACCAGTGGCCAGCAGTTCTCAAAATGCTGCTCAACAAAAACACACAAAATGGTTTTCCAGAAAGCAGCAGGCAACCTGCTCGAAAACGAAATACTCGTGTACAATACTGCAGTAAATTGAATATTTTAACTAAACGAGCTTCACGAATACTGTAATAATTACATTATACGAGATGCACTCGTATGGCTGGACACGGAACCGCAAAAGATGATGGAAACTTGAAATGAGGTTCAGGATCGTAGAAGTCCTTGCCATAATTTCATGGAGCCCTCTAAAGGTGAAAATATTTATTCCGCTTAATTATTGACTTATATCTATCAAATTCTGAATTCACCCTATAAATCAACTCTTAAGTGGGTTTGACGCGCTACTGAGAAATCCAGCAGTCGAACGAACAGGAGCTCTAAGAAGGAAATAGAAATTGAAAAGTAATTAGCAGAATTCGAAGAGGTGGAATTTTCACATCCTCTGTCATTTTCCGTATCTCTAATTTGCGTAGCAAAATTCAAAAATATAATCGCCGTGAAACGCCAAAAATAACAGCATGCACTGCTACCATGCTGCTTGCCGCGCAGTCCAGGAGGCAAATCGAAAATCGCTGATCGGAATTAGCCTCTGAAATGCTTCGCAGAATGAACTGGGACCTAATATAAAACCCTGTAATGTCATTTCCGCCCAATGTATGGTACGTTCAGAGGAGTAAACGATGTTTTGCAGGTTCTAAAACAGTTTAGCACGGCTTAACGTCGCATCGCTCTGCAAAATGGATTCTTCCGACAGCCACGTGGGTTTTAGATTTAGTTGGTATTTTAAGAAAACGCTGGAGCGCCATCTGTTCCGGCCTTAATGTATCAGTTATGAGCGATGTTGGAGGCTAGGGAGAATTTTTACGATTTACATTCACTACTAAGAAGAATATTGTAAAAATTGATATAAATGATATCGAAAAGTGGTGGAGAATACGTATGAATTAAGTCACCAATAGAAAGTAAATGGACACACCATTTAAATACTTCATTTCCAAGAGCCGGTGTACTTTCAGTATGCATTTCATTCAACTCAAAGTCGATTACATTGTAATACAATAATTATGCATATAAATAATATTTCTGGAAAGGGAATAATTAAAGTGTACCCTTCTCGCACTCTAGTTTCACGAATGCATTGAAATCCTCGCAAGTTGAGGGAATCATCGCAATCGAATATTGGTGGAACGATCAGAAGAGCGGGGAGTAAAATGACTCAGGAACATCTTACCTAGCGTTTATGAAATGAATGTGAAACATTTTTACGTGTTGATCACCAAATATCCCTACCTCCTCCTCCCAGAATACGACTCTGGATGAATGTGTGTACAGAAAATCGCTCACAACCCTGAAGAGAGAATTGCTTCAAGTGCAAGTGCCGCACCTTGTCCTAGGGGCCAGAAGTGCAACCCCTATTTATTTTCATGGCGTTCTTCCGCCTCCTCTCGTACCGCACGTACCGCCTGCAACACTGCCTGCGACCCAACAGACGTCATGGGACAAGGAAGGAAGAAGTCGAGTACAGCCAACTTTTCCTTCTTTACGACTCCATTTTACCACTCACTCGACAGCAGATTTTTTGCTGCGGCGCGGCGGGCCACTCATGCGACAATTCCAAAAGTTGAAAATATCTGAACTGCCCCTGTATTTTGTGCGTACGTTGTAGTGGTAACATTGGCGCGTGTGGGGGCGGGACGGGGCAGGGACGCGGGCAACGGGAGGCTTCACGGGTTGCCGGCTGCCAAATCAGCCGCCTGCGACGGCGGAGGCGGAGGCGGGGGCGGGGGCGGGGCCGGCGGCGTGTCGGCGCGGAGAGGAGCGGAGCGGCTCGGCTCGGGTTTCACGCTTTCAAGGCGACTGCGCGAACGCAGGGGAAGGGCGTTGCCGAAGTGCCGCCCCCTTTGTAGAGATCTGCTTCGAATCGCAAGTCAAGAAGCCGCAAGGCTTTCAAGAAACGCCGCCTCACAACGGAGGGAGGAGCCTGAGATTGGCTGAATCATGGCTTTTCTCGCTTCCGATGAAGTATTCGTTAAACACTGTGTATCGTCGAAAACTGCCATAATTGCATACAAACATTGAGGACCTGTCATCTGTGAATGCATTCAAGTTTAACAAGTATATAAAATATCCCCTAACAATTATTTTACTTTCTAACGAAGTAAAACTCAACAAGGAGTCAGTGGCAAATCGTGTCTAAAGTTAGGCACAGAGCTAGTACAGAAATATAAACTTTCACGAGCTTATTTAAAAATTGACATCGCTTACTTCTTGTTCACCAAATCGATCCTTCAAGTCTGCGGACAAGCCTGTGATTTCATTCATCTCTTTCCTTATTAAATTGCAGAAGTAGTTTCTTCCGAATTAGTACAATAATTCTCAAAGAAACACGGATAAGTGTGTATCCTATGTATCTGTCTTCCCATCTACGCGAACATAAAATAAACAGACGTTGCCGATTTTGTATGCACAAAATAATTAATGTTATCTGAAATGCACTCTACTAATTCCAGTGGTGAAGCATAGCGGGGGCGGCAGGGGCGGACCGCCCCGGGCGGCACTTTCAGGGGGCCGTAAAATTTCATCAGAAATATCTTGAAAATATTCCAATCATTTCATTTCATATTTTTGTCGCTCCTACGATTCGGACCGATTGAAACGAGCACGGAATCTTTCATTACTTATTCTGAAACGCCTTCTTTAAATTAATGTATAAGAATGACATCTTGCCCATTGTAGCGATTGGCAAGACCGTTTGTACTGACTTGTAGGGATTACTCGTATTTTATTTCGTGCTTGGGTTGTTAATGACTATTAAGCAAGAATGGCCTCTATCATATTAAGAGTAGTGTTTAATACTGTATAATAGCACATGCAAAATAGATTACGGTACGGATAAGTCTCTTCAGGGAAGTCCGTGAGTGACGCTTCGACAGTTCAAAGGAAGTTTCGTAGATGGAATCGTCAGTCGTCCAATTCACATTAACCTAATCGCATATAGTTATGCGTTTTCCAAACTAATTTTAGTGCTCATAAGCACGTGTAGTGATTGTTAAATTATTGAACTGTGTTGAAAAATTGTATTGTTCGTGTACGTACACATTCGACTATGTGAGTATTAAATATTTTCTTTGCCGTTTTTTAGTTAAGTAATTGTTTTTAGGACTATCTGCTACGTTGATCGCGCTTAATTTATTAAAATAAAAAAATAGAACAGTAAATTACAATAAAATAGGTTATATTTTTTAAAATTTATTAGTAATTATTTTAAAACTCCTGCGATATTTTCGTTTACGAATCCAACACTAACAAATCGATTATTATACTGTAAAATATATACGTGACCATTTCATACGTAAACCGTACAATACACATTAACAGTGATTGTTCTCATCGAAAAATTCTTTAGAATTATTGTATATTTTAGAATTAAATTGAAATACCTAAATAGGGGGCGGCGAAATTTCCTCCACCCCGGGCGGCTGACACCCACGATACGCCACTGACTAATTCACTTTATGTTCTGCCATGTTGATGCAACGATCGATTTATATTCAACAGAGCGGCAAATCCTTCTCTTTTCCAAACGTTACTTTTATTGCTAAAAATGAAGCACGTCCAACAAAATTTTTGTAGAGTTGGAGGAGAAGAACACAACCCCGGAAATCCTTTAACCGTTTGAAAGTTACCCCATCTCGATCATGTTTTTCGTCGTTTCCTTGATCCTTTGAGCAAATGCTGAGATGGCCCCATCGTTTGCTTCTGGACATAAATGTAACTTCATTATCTGTACACTTCTTCTAGAATTCAGTGGAAAATATAGTTATTCAAATTATCGTTCTCCATGATGTCGTTGCAGGAAGTATTATTTCTTCACGAAGGACATGATGAGGAATGAGAGCCCAAATTAATTGCTGATTTACCCTTGAAAATAGATTTTATTACATTGGAGGAAAATGTTTGTTTACAATCCTTGCAAAAAACGCTCATTCTCTTTCTGTGTTCAAAATTCAAGTAGTATATGGCTTAGAGTAGGGATCACAGAATTTTTGAAAACGTGCACAGAATTAATTTCTCCCCATAGCACGTCAGACACAGTTTTTAACTGTTTTTGACGTAAAATAAATAAATAAATAAAAGTAAGCTTATTGTTTCTTTCGTGAATGTCTAACTTTTGTACCAGATATTTAGATTAAGTAGGGTCTCTATAGTGTGATATGTTCACTTTCATGCACAAGTTAGACCACTGGAAGATATTACGTCACCATAAACAGAATATGCTGAGTTCCAGCTAAAGGCGAATTGCTTTCAGTGCAAGAAAACCACTTACTATAGCAAACGTAACATATTGTATCATATAGCTACTAGCCTATCAATTTCAGACAAGCCTTTTTTTCTCGAAACTCCTCCAGTACATACTTGTGATGAACCTGAATAACACAACCGTAGTCTCCTTAATTTCGTTTTGCACATTTTACACATATTCCACGTAAAGGTACGCGAGATGTGGGAAGAGGAGATATGTTTATCATGCATAGATCTTGTCCGATGCTACTGACGGTAAATTTAGGTACCACTGTCTCTATAAATTGCTACAGCACGAACATTGGGGAGCGTAACTATTTTAATTTTATGTGCAACCTGATATCAATGGAAACCTTGTTAAAATTCGTTTCCTGCCTATTGGCTGTCGCTAGTAAGGTAGTCGATAGTAAGGTATGAGACACGGGCTTCGAAGGTAGAACTAGCAAAGGGGCGAAAACAAGATATATGTTGAAGCAAGATACGCGAATGATGCTGTCGCAGTTTGTGGGTGTAGAGATTCGAACTCGCAGAAGCAAAGGACATAGAAGCCTGCCTAACTCCAGTCCTTAATTCTCAGAGGATCATGTCCATATCTGACAGCTTTGACCTCACGGCGTTCACATTTGAAGATGCGCGAACATTCCTGGCTCATAAATTTGATAGCATGGATAAGGATCAGAACATTCCGGGCTCATAAATTTGATAGCGTGGATAAGGATCAATCTATAGTCGCAGGGAGGACGCCAATAACACGCACAGCAAATGAGCATCAGGAGTCTTGAACGATTAAAAAAAAATAGTAATAAACTTGTGGTTAATCGCCAAAATCTACCTAACCGTAATATCCACAAAGCTGTCTAGGAGTTATTTATAGCTACTCTACTCGGTGTTACAGAAAGACTGCGTCATTCAACGATAACGAAACATTCACTTCAATGATGAATGGAATGAATCATATGGAGGTGCGTTAGTGGCCCTTGATGACTACGTTCTTGGGGCATCTACGGATGTGTGCTCCCCGCATGACTGTACGCATAGTCTCGAAACATGCGCTCAGCAACACCCACAAGTTTTCTTTTCGCAAGAAGGGAGGAACGACCGGCTATTCCCTTACAACAATAACAACAATAATAATATGTTCTTAGCCTCTAGGATGGCTCATACGCAACGTACTAGCTATCTGTGTTGTGATCTCGGGTTCGTTTTCCGGCTGAGGCAAAAATAGAGTTGTGGCTTTCCTTCGCTTCAGTTTCTGTAGCTGTGTGACGAAGAAAAAGCTCAGGCAGATGGCGTTTGCTAGTTACGGTGAAGGGTATACATAATTTTCACCATATATCTCTCTTATCCTCAAGTGTGGAAATTACACTAGGCCCAGACATGAGGGGGGCACCGTTAGCTACCCGGCGAAGACGAACCGTCAACCCAAAATGCAAAATGCATAACATGTTTACGAACTTCGAAATAAATATTTTAATCCGCATTTAATAGTATATATAATCCAAAAGTCGAAGCTTGCTCACACAGAATTTACACACCAACGCCAAGCCAATGACGCTTGAGCTCGTGAAAGACTTGCGTCAGATGCGAGGGGCCAAACTAAGGCGGATTATCGTACGGAGATGATTGTGTGGTGTCGGATCGGAGGGCCATGTTGGGGAGCGGCTATGCGACAGGCGGCGCCGCGTAGTGGCTTCCGGATCGTCCCGCGATAGCAACGCGTCCGTTCCAGATTAGGCCGTGACTCGGCTGGCGGGGCAAGGGGTTCGGCCAACTGGCCGATCACGCGGCCGCATTTTCCTTGCGCATACAAAACTCCTCCCTACACCCACCCTCATGGACAACGTCACATCCCTTACAATTGGATTGAGGCCACAAGTATGTCATTTGCTTAAATTTACCCGCCGTGGAAGCCGCAGTGGATAGAATAACAAACCTGTGCAGGGTTAATTGACCGTATTTGCCGGTGTATAAGACGAACTTTTTTCCTTCAGTAACTTGTCAAAAAAAAGAATGCGTCTTATACAAGGGATGGGAATTATTGTAGCCGTTTGAATTTTTTGATATATAGCATTACAAAAATCAAATTTTTGTACACCGAAAAACAGGAATTTGCATTTCTACAACACATCGATTTTTATACAAGCTAAAATTATTGCATGAAAAAAGGATGCTGAAAATTTCGTTGGGTCAACATCATGGCGTAGCAGTTCTCTGAAAAGGCACGGTCTTTCCATGCGTACTAGAAAAATAATATAGAGATTCCCAGTGGAATATGAAGAAAATATCAGTGCTTTTCATAGGTCATAATTCCCACTCCTTTGATAAAAATAAAAATCAAGTATAAAATTTAACGTTAAAGAATGAAATCTTTCTTGAAAATAGGAGTGCGTCTTATACACCGGCAAATACGGCAATAATTTCGCTTCTTGTGACGTCACTTCACTTGCTTCAGACGAAGCGGGGGGGGGGGGCGTCGCAAGCCTTCGTGCGCGTAGAGGTAGTGTGAGGGAGGGTTGTGTGCCGCCGCCACTATTAGTTGATAGACGAACGTCTGCAAATCACATATTTTTCATCCTCGGTTTCCTCAGCTGGCTTGTGGGAATGATTCACGCTCCGCCAACATTCGTCACAATTTGAACGGACGATGCAGGTTTTACGGCAGTTCACGGCCGTTCAGCGGTCAACAGGCCGATCATGGTCATCTATTTTTATCTCTCCCAAGGGCATTAGGAAAGCGAACAGGAAGAGAAGGCATTGCCGCTGGGCGAAGGGAAATCCACGAATGAAGCCTAAAGCGCCGTTCGCCGACGCGCGGTTCTACAAACAAACATTTCGGTAGATTACCTTTTCCCCATACGACTACAAGTAGCAGTAAATACGCAAACGAATTTATTTTGACAAAGAAAATACTTCTCTACTACGTCTTCAGCTTGCGAACAAGTATGCAGCATCATAGGAAGTTATTAACGTCATGACGCTAATAGGTCAAATAAGGGACACTGTTGAAGTTTGGTAAACTAGACGATGCCAGAGAAAAAAATCATAAATAAATACCTTTTCTTGAAAGAAAAGTACTCATGCGCCATCTTTAGACACATCTTACAACAAATATTTTAAATTATTCTCCTTATTAAGTTAAATTATACATAAATATTCTTTTTTAGGATTAAGGACACTCAAATATCATCTGTTCATGCTGTTTATTGCATGAAGTCATTCAATTCCAAACTAGGAACATCGGTATATATTGGTAATTTGAAATGGAATTATTTCGTGCAATAAACAACACAAAGAGTGAAATTTGGCTGTGGTTCATTTCAAGGCTATTGGAGTTCCAAACTCACCTGGTCGCGCAGCTCGTCCGTCAGCTCGAAGGGCTCGAGGGCGTCGGGGGCGGGCGCCGGCGAGCGCGAGGGCGAGCGCGAGGGCGAGCGCGTGGGCGAGCGCGAGGGCGAGCGCGAGGGCGAGAACGAGGGCGAAGGCGCGCGGGGCGGCGTGGGCACGTCCATGGTGTCCATTGCGGCGACTGGCGGGCTGCGCTTGGCGAGCGAGGCAACGGCCACTGGGCGCGCCCCGCCTTGGGCTTCGGCTTCCGACGCCGCATCCGCGGGAAACGCGGCGCGATAGGGCCTCCCCGCCCCCCGCCGGCGCGGCGCCCAGCGCCCAGCGGGGGATGCGACGTCGCCAGCCAAACATCGCGCTTTCCGAACTGCCGCCACCGACACTCCGTTCTTCTAATGCCGCGCACAAAAAGGATGGCTTCAAACCTGGTTTAGTAACCACTAACGATAATGTTTACGCGGGAGTGGATATTCAGTGGCCACTGTACTCGCCACACTTATTAATATATAAGATTGAAATGATGAAAGTCAAAAATGAGAATTATTAACAGAATGTTTATTTTCAGACTGGAGAATACAAAAATTTTGTAGATTTTTCACCAACTTTTCTAAATTGTATCGTTCATGTTTCAAATGGGGAACGAAGACTGGAATAAAAACTACAATACCGTACGTGAACCACAGTCTACACAGGCATATTAAATTGAATAATAAATTCTGATCGCCGTTGTTGGTTTTTCATCTTTAATGCGTTCATGCATGATCTCACAAATTCGACAGGTCTAAATACTTCCTTATTAAGGAAAATAATATATCACACGCCACAGAAAGGAACAGGGATTTTGTACCCTTCCCACATCCAAAGCACCCATTGCTATATTCGCTGCAAAAAAAATACTCACTAATAATCTTGTTGCATGATTAATTCTTTTGCATAATTGTACAACATTCACTACTTGATTATTCATCAATCATGATGCATGCTACTCCGTTGGCCTAGCAGGCACCATGATTCACGAACATACAACGGACACTGTCACGATCTCCTATCTACAGACCACCAAATGCAAGTGCTATTTGTAGCGCGCACAATTCCCGAAGAGAAAGAATGAATGAGATTCATCCATTGCCCCTGGAGAGCACATTGTGGAAGCTGTGCGTAATTTCGAATTCATAATACAAAAACAGACTTTCAGTGCCCTTTGCGTGGACTGCAGCTGAACAAAACAGCGCAATCGGTTCTCCACAAGTACCACGCACACTTCACATCCAGTTTTTACTGTTTCTTGGCAAAACAAATCATATTCGAGCAACCCTACATTTCACAGAAAAAGCCTACTACCATATAAAACCGCAATTACGATATATACAACTATCCAGATACCCTTACCGCTTTACGGCTGACAAGTCTGCATAAACGCCGCAAAACCAATCAAAGCAAAATACAAACCATTCACAACTAGTTCCTCCGAACAGTATCAAAAATCATTAAAAAATAAATCAAACTAGAACCCTTGGAAAATCACATCATGTACCTGTATATGAGAGGCGAGAAACAATTTACTCCAATTCCCTTCACTTCCGTAAAGAACTCCCCTCACCCATGTGAAGAAACTAACACAAGAATAAAAATTAATACCCTTCAAAAAGACATTCCTTAAAAAAAATTCCGAAAACAAGCCCGACGAGAGGATCCAATAGGGCACTTCAAGTATGAATTACATTTATGATTCAGATGTAAGTTAGCAGACAAATCATCAATAAAATGTAATGTTACACAAACTAAACTACGTAAACACAATAATAAACAATATACTGAAAAACTGTATACAAGTAGTATAGTATAAAAACAACAACGGTTCTTTACATCCCGAGAATATAAAAAAGTGCTGTTCAATAACACAATAAATGAAGAACACATTTAATGATGGGTGGTCCCTTCCGTAGAATCCGTTCCATGGCGCCGTGAGTGTGTGCGTGCGTGAGAGAGAGGAGAGAGAGAGAGAGAGAGAGAGAGAGAGAGAGAGAGAGAGAGAGAGAGAGAGAGAGAGAGAGAAATAGCGAGTTTGAGAACTGTGGGTGAAATAATGAGTTTGGGAATTTTGAGTGAAATAGCTAGAAGCTTCAGAACTCTTATCGGTACGCGCAATATGAGAATAGCACAATCAAATGTTTGCACAGTCGTTGCTCCATATACTTTTTATTATTTCTGGCTTTTGAGAAGTAATGACCTTTCATATATATAAAAAATTGTTTTTGATAACCATCCTGCGACATTTGGTTTCAATGTAGCTTCTTGCAAATGAATGAACATGTATTTTTTTCGATTTGATGTGCAATTGTCGAGAAAAACTCATTTTTAACATTTTTTCGCTTATTTTGATTTTTGTCGATTGTGGCAGCATATTTCACGAAACTAAAAAAGTCAAATACAAAAGTTATATTTTCAAATAAAAAAATGATAGTTTCCATTTAACTTTTTTCTTTTCCCACCCACCCCCCGGGGGGAACGAGTGGGGGATCGAGTTTGATATTGTTAGAAGGTCCCCGTCGATACCAACAACATTCATTACCTACTTTTCTTGATGGAATGCGGTCTTTTCGATATATTACAAAAATAAATTTTAAGTGCCACACCCGGTATAGGAACGAGAATTATCCACTTTTCTATAAGAAAAAAACAATCAATCGACCAAATTGGTTAATGTTGACCTTTCAGACACTGAAGAGGGCCTTACAACTTAGGCCGAAACGTCTGTTTCTAATATATTCAAATTGACTGTAATCATCGTTTTTTTTCCTTATAATGTTTGATTTATCCAGTGAATCCTGATTTATCCACTTTTTCGTTACCACGGCTCGGCAAGAGGTTTTTTTTGTCGGAAATTCCCCGTTTCCGGCGCACAATTATAATACTCTCTCTTCATACGAAGTAAGGGCGAAGAAGTGAAAATAATGCACGCAAATCCTACGAAAGTGTCTTTACTCATTTGAAAATGCTGAGCTCTGCTCCAAACGTTGCCTCGTTCATCAACCTTTCATTCATACGCCAAAGATTGAGTGGATGTACTAGTCTCGTAAATAACTAGCGGCAGCTAAGTTCATTCCATCAGAAGAAAACTCCATCAGAAGAATTTCCGTGTAGCGAGTATATTGTAGAAATTCCGTATAGGGCGGCCCTGCGCAAGCGGAAACGGCAAGTGGAATGGGAAGGGGCGGGGGCGCGGGGCGGAAGCGTGGCCTGTTCACGGAAAAAGACCGGAGAAAGGCGGAGCGCCGCCCGCGGAGGTGACGCGGAGGAAGAGCTGATAAAGAGCCCAGATGACGCGCCGCTCGCCGCCCCAGCCCAGCCCAGCCCAGCCCAGCCCAGCCCAGCCCAGCCCAGCCCGAGCCCTCCCTGCACGAAACGCGGACTTCCCGCTCCACGTTCCCGCCCGCTGGCCAACGTTTTGCAAAACTGGAAATGAACGACTCCAAATGATGAGCAGGCGCTTAGATAATCGCGGCGAATACGGAAGTAATGCTGCATAACTCTTAATAGAAGCGATAACATCCGTAGTGTTTTGGTCATTTTCCAATAACAGTACCGAAAGCGTGTGCTTGTAACTTGACTGATGAGATTAGTAAATGTACTTATGAACGTATGTAAATTACACAAAATATAACGAAAATTCACAAATGTATCTTCCCCCTATTCGTCTTGTTTCTCTGCCGAGAAATATTAAGAGCAATATGGAAGGTGTTCTGTATGTTGGGTAAATTGAAAATTGGAAATTTAATGGGACTGAATGATGTTCTTGTAAGGGGTAGACCCAAGACATGTCTGTGATTCCAAAATATTAAGTCATTTCATACCCGGACAAGAATTCTATATTATTACTAGGTGACCTTACCCATATCCTACGGAAAGGTGGACCCACATGCTATTAACCATTCACAGTTACGTTTTTCATATAATGGTGTATCAAGAATCAGTAAATTGCATGACAGATTCGTACTTCAGAACCTTGACACGTGCATTCACATCGGGAAGATTTCGAAAACTCCATTCAAAATAAAAATTTAGAAATATTTATGAGACTTGAGTAATCACCGTAATACAGGAAAAGAAACTAGTTTCAAAATACATACAATAAATTAACAATTACAAACCACGTATCGGTTACTTCATTCTGGGATCTTAGAAATAACGAACAAGGTTTTGCACATTTTATTATCTAAGGGGCAGAATAAACCTTCGAGGATATTATTTACTTTTCAATTTTTTTCCCTAGGGCTTTTATCCAGCCGACAGCCGGTTGCACTTTACGTCCCGTAGGGACGCATATTCGACCATATACTAGACAAACACTCTTGCGGGCTCCTCTGATCTGGGGTCAGCAGAACGCGGGGCCCTCCGCGACAACACACACAAAGTCAAGGGACAAACAGGTATGCCCAAGGCGGGACTCGAACCCGCGACCCTTCGGACCGAAGCGCTGAGTCGGTACTCGCTCTTAGCCACCTCGGCCATTCAGGTCGGCATTTACTTTTCATAACTTAGTTAAATATTTTTTTCATTTTAGAGCAATTCATTTAGGAATATTTTAAGGGTTAGTGATTCCTTCACAAGAGATTTCTGTGCACATTTCTCTTACGTCTGTTAGAATCACGTCAACAATTTCATAGATATTCCACAGCGCCACGCGCGAGTGACACTTCCTGGCGCAATATTTCTTGCGCCACTCACAGCATCTTGAAATTTACACATCGCTAGTGATCGTCAAGAGGCAAATTATCAGAATATGCAAACAAGAAAAATGTTTATGTACGAGTACATAAATAGCCTTAAGCAAAAAATCCCTTTCATTTCTTTAATTATATGTATTTGTAGACGTCCTGGACGTTAACAACAAAAAAAAAATACTACTCTAATCTCGCTGTGAAATTTGCCGTAAAGGTGTTGTAAACGAAAAAAAAATCAGTTGCTTTAATTTTTATCACAAATGGCGGAAAACGTACCATCGAAACACACACTTCACCATAATTTTCTACAAACCCGCTGTTTATGAAGACGTGAAAACAAAAACGGTCTCCCTTCAATTTCTTTTACAATATCCTTGTGGTTGTTAAAATACTCGTTTCACAAGTTTAAACCACCAAACCCTTGTCAGGAAAACTTTACAGAAAAGTAAATTCGGCAAGTCGACTCTTCGCCCTAAATCAACAGTGCAACGCGGTGTAAACGAGGTGCAACAGAGAACAAACATGGTGTAAACAAAAAGCCTTTCCGCTTGTTTTTTATAGTACGCATGACGCAAAACGCAACAAAGTATCGTAACGCAACGCTATCACATGCCATATTTGAACGAAGTAACCGCAACTTCGTGAGGTAGCAGCGTCGGGGGTTACATTGCTTGTTGGTCTTCCAGAGACATAAAAAGGACGTTGGTACAAATACCAACGTCAACGGGCAAAATTCCTTTTTTTCTTTTTCCTCAGTAAATCTGCGGGTCTGTGTAACAAATGCTTTCCCAGTACGCATTATGAAGGAGACTGGACCGGTACAGTGTTGCGTTCCGTTAGGTGTCCATGTCCTGTTGCACATACGATGTGCGATTGTATGAATAACAGCCATGCCGTTGCCACGTTCTATTTCTATACTGAGTAGCGCGTCGGTGTTGCGTTATGATACATTGTAGTATGGCCGGTCGCACTCTAATAGAAGTCATGTGAAGTTCAATGTCTTTATTAAAGTAATTTATCTAAAACAAAGTTATGGTAATACTAACTTGAAATGAAAATTATCCCCGACAAGGATTTATAAAACAAAATAAATCAGGGGAAGTCTGATTGTTTTCGATTACCCGTAAACAATTTATGACAAAGTCTGGCGTATTATGATTCGGGTCTCTCAGGTTGCAATGGGCGTAAGCCCTGCTATTTCAATATATAAAATAATTAAACAATGAAGTTTGGATACTTTCATCTACTTCTCAATTTACATACGATAAATGTACAGCCAATTATAGGCGAGTTTTTATATTGCTTCTCCGAAAAGGCCTGCACCGAACGTTCGGGACACGTATTTTTCCGTAACTTGAGATTCTTGCGCTATCTAGCGTGATTCAATAAAACCGCAAACCCCTGTAAAATAAAGAACATGAGTAACTTTTCGAATTGTCAGAAACTTAAAATGTGTGTCATGGACAAATACGGAATGAAAGAAGCAAAACGTTTTGAATATAATTTAAATGTTGGATATTTTAAAGGGTTTGGGGAAAAAATGTATTTACTTGCGTGTTTTTCTTTCTTTTTTGTCTAAAAGAGCACATTTTAAGAATAAATTATTAATTAATGCAAAGCATAGTTTTTTATGAATCAAGCAGGAATATACAGAAACGTGTAGATCACTGACGGTCAGGACAAGTGAAGTAAAATTTGTTGAAACATGGAGTAATACATTCTGGGTAAATTATGAAATGTGAAGATGATTCGTAAATGATACACACATACATTCCCTCTGCCTTTCACAGAACGTATTTAGCACAAACGTATCAAGTGCAAGTAGGAGCTCAAGACAAAATTAGACGTTTCCTTGCGTCTTTTTAGAAATACAAACGACGCCGTGTGACAGAAGGCGCTTCCCGAGAGCAATAAATCTTAACACCAACATGTCACCTTACCGAAGAGCAAATTCTGTGGGAAATGTATCGCCAAAGTAAATGTTCCACAATGTGATCTTACTAGTGTGCAACAAATCTATTTTAATAATTAAGTTTGTTGAAAGAAACGCCGCCACGACAGGTAATCGAACCTGGGTCTCCTGTGCCAACTGTGCCAGAACACCCCAGTTCGATTCCCGGTCGAGATGACAATTCATTGAACCACTTAAATATTCTGTTCTTAAAGAGAAAAAAAACATACGCAGAAGTAGCTATTCGAATTTTAATTTGTCCATCTCCTCTTTCTGTAGGTGGCAAACATTTTCATTGCAAAACACATTTTTCACATTTCTGAGTACTTTTCAATATTTTCGTGGCATATAAGCTTGCAGAAACTTGCCGGCTCTAGTCCGGGCTGCGCCCCTCCCCACCTCTCGGCACCAAAACTCGCAGAGAGCCCGCATTCGCGGATCGAAACTCCCTTGCCGCATACAGCATCCACGCCGTTCGCGTTTGCGTACGTAGCACTGCTGTGCATCTACGCGTAAAGTTCCATGATCTTCGTCCACAAGTAAATAATGTGTATAAAACGTAGGCTGCGAAAATAAAAAAGGTAATTATTATTTTTGCGTGAGGGAGGAGGCAAGCAATATTTGAACTTTTGTCACTTTGCACACTATTTTTTAAAATTTCATACTATATTAATTATTCCATCATTATGTCGACCTTTTTAGAACTTACGGGGTCACAAACTGTTCATGGAACGTCTATAATGCTTGTATACCTCGTTGGACTTGCTGAATCGAAAATACATTTAAAAAAATCAAATGTAAATGTGCTACGACTTCTTACTATTACTACTCATTATAACCTTTTTAATTCGACGTGAAACATTAAATACTCGACATATTACGGAAAATACTTAACGGAGTTTGTAGATTCGTCACAGTTGAGAAGCTGCGCTGGCTCAAGGTTGGGTCGCCGGTCTGCGACCCGCCCTTCTCAGAGCGAAATACGTTTCGACCAAAACGTTCGCGACAATTACAAGGGACGTCACCCGTCGGCCAAGAATTAGCTCTACCACTGGTTCCACTGCCTGGATGACAATTGTAGCCAGTACTGCTTGGTTGTTTCCGTGCTTTTCTCCGATCAATTCCAGGCGGATGCCGGAGTAGGAAACCAGTCATTGGGCTCGGACCGCGGTATTCCTTCCTCATTGCCACCGTAATGACCAACGACGGGCTCATCCCCCGTTCTGTAATTCCCATTCCTATTCACCGAAAGTAATTCACCAAGCGTCGGGGATTCACAAACAGCAACTACCTGCGACACTAATTCCATCTCGAGGTGGGATAATCGGAATGATCAATCTACAATATACAACACGCAACTGTTGGTACTAACGCTTCGCATTTAGCACAACGTACGACTGCACTCAGTTCACCAACAGTGAAAGCATTCTTTTGTTATTCCACTATTCGCCGGCTTCCCCATTTTATCTCTACTCATAATCGGTAGGAGCACAGACCGCGACAATGTACGCCTCTCGCTTTTACGAGTCGTAGGACCAGTCATCAGACCACGGGCATCCACGACGCTGGGAACCCGTCCATAATCCACAAGCCCGTATACGAGGGCGAACTCGAGGCGAAGTGCCAACTCACCATCGAGTAACTATGGGATCGTTTCTACCATATCATGCGTAACTACGCCAACATTGCTGAGCATCGTCTTAGGGAGAGCAAAGGCAATCCAAGTGGGATCGCGAGAAAAGAAAAGGCGCTGCGGTATGGTGCGTAATTTATTTTGCATTCTGTAACCAGTACCAAGTGCGAAAACAACCAAACGCGTTCTGCAAGAGATACGCAGAGATACGCAGTACTGTCTTATAAATAAACTTAACTAATTTGTTTTTGTATTTATAGATGTCTTAATCCTCCAAAAAATTGTAATAACAACTTAAGTCCTCAGCAAAAATCTATTGCATTTTTCAATATAAACAGTGTAGCAAGTTTATGTCATATTAAATATTAACTTGTCGAATACTGCTGCATCCTCAGTTTAAGTTTCATCTATCGTGTAGTAATTACATTGTTTTCCAAAAAGTAGCACAATGTGACGTAGGTTATTCCAAGAAACTGCGATTCATTTATTTATAACTCAATTTAGAATAGTTAAAGAACGGCAGTAAGTATTCCGAAGCTCCTGAGAACGTGTGCACTAATTGAACTTCCACTACCACGTTTTACTGCTTTGAAGTTCTATGAACATAATGCTACGTAAAGTGTTCTGTAAAGTGTAAAGTATGTTTTTATTTCAAGATCAATTGTTTGTACGTAAAATTAGTTAATAGCATCCTCCTTCCCCTTCCCCAGCTCATTCTGAAACCAAGATCCAGAATAAACCAAAATCAAGGCACATCAATGAAGAGCAAGGTTTCGTTCGCTTGAAGCAGGAGCGCGGCCTCGCGGCGGTGCCCCCCAGTTATCACGAGCGCGTTATCAGCGCGCGAGGGGCGGGGGGGGGGCGAGACGCACGCGTCGGCGGACAGAGCGCGCCAAGCGACCCGGACGGCCCCATGGCGCGCGCGGCGCTTGAACGCGCACGCGGCCACGACACGCACGCGCGCGGCACGCCGAGCCAACCGATCCACCTTCAATCGGTAATTAACGCCTCCCAAAATATTCATGCTGCCTTCAACTCTATGCTGCCTAACGGGGCTATCGGTTGATTGATTGTTACTGATTTCGGGCGCGTCAACTACTATGGTCATTAGCCCCATACATGGAGTGCGTGTTTTTGCTTCGGAAGTGGCGGTGGTCATCCCCTTCTGGATGGCGACACCCACCAGGATGGAGACGCCCACCAGGTATCTCCCACCAGCGGGGTACCGCCACAGTCAGGTCAAGGCCAAATCTCCCGACCGGTCTCCCGGCATGCTTCATAGTGTAAGTGAGTGTAAAGTGTAAGGATAGGTGAAGGAAGAGGTAGGAATGATCGCGCGCGGTCCATGGCTAGTTTGTAAGGGTACTCCGTCATTCTACTGGTGTTGATCGGAGGAACCACGGAAAACTGCCAATCAAAGCAGCCGGCCGCTAGAATTCTCTTCCAGAGAGCGACCTAACTAACAAGCTAGGGTCGAAAATCCTGCCGCCGTCGAGACTCGAACGAAAGACCTTCCGGTCAGAATCACAGCAGTGACATCAGTTGATGCACTGAGCCTCCTCTTCCGGTGGGGCTATCGGAAAAGAGAGTATTACGTAATTGGGACGGTGGCACTACTGTCTGTATCTACGAACTACAGTTGACGTTGGATGTAGTGAACTTTCGGTTATAGGGATGTGAAGCCACTGCCTCCGATCCGCTGACATAAGAGATATGCCCTAAAAGATTCGTTTATAGACAACTCTCAACATCGGATGTAGTGCACTTGGTAAATACAACTTCCTAGGAAAAATAGGGACCCGGTTTTTCGAATTCATATAACACGAAGTTGGAGATCAACGGCCTCGAGTTATTTTTGGAACATTTTTATGAATAAAAGGGGCCGAGAGAACGCACAACTGGGGGAATTTCATCAGCTCATCGATGCCAGTTCTGTCCAACCCGAACACTATTTCTATGCGGATCGCAAATTGAAAACTCTGAAAGTCGATCTAGCTAGGGCATTGTGAATACAGGGAAAGGGTCTTCAGAACAGAAAAAAAGGAGCGAGTAGTAAAACAGATCCTTGTTCAAAAACGCTCGTACTCGGTCTTCGTAAATAGTGAAATTGTTAGGGCCCCGAGATTCAACCCAACGCAGTAGCTGCCGTCTCCCTCGAGAAGAAGCTCGGAAAGAGTAGAACTGGAGCTCTGCAGCAGCAGCAGCAGCAGCAGCAGCAGAAACACTGTTTAAGGAAACCTCACAAAATAGCTTTCCAAAACGTTCAAAGCTCAATGCTTAAAAACAACATATATACCTCATGTATAACCTATGCTAACAAATTAGTTTAACAAAAACAGCCTTCGTGAATATGCAATAAGAGTATCCATCCTTTGGGCGGGCCTCAGCGCCCAGCTCATCTGCCACGGGCGAGGAGGGGGGGGGGGGGCAGGATCAACGCTGGAAGCCGCCTTCGCCTTCGCCACCTTGAGCGCGACCACTGCGGCGCCTATTCCTGCTTGCCTACGCGAAGTTGTGGCGGGACAGCCGTAGCAAGGCTTCCGCGCGGCCGAGCTGCACGGGGTAGGAAAGGAAGTGTCGTACTTCGTGCGGTCGGGAACGAACACGAGGGCGCCGATATATAAATTCGGCACGCCACAATGCCTCTCGGCTGCTTCACTACCAACCCCAGCGGCCCGAGGATTGACGACGGCGACCCCACTCTCTCCATCCTCTGAGCCAATTGCTCCGTGAACGTGATCTCGGGGTGCCCCTCCCGTTCGCCGATTTGGCAGCTGCGCCGCAATAGAGTGCCTGGCCATATTAAGGCTGCTGCAATCGCGAGCTGGTGGACGGTGGTCCAGCAGGGCCAGGCGATCGGACCCGGCGCTAATGAAAGCTCGTCGCAGGGGCCTGCCCGGGGCGCTTGACGAGGACGCTGCTAGTACGAGCCTCCCCCCTGGAGGTGGGTGCTCTGGGAGATCGCCGTGAGGCGGCGCTGGCCCGCGCTCTGAGAGGAGAGCGTTTAGTCGCAGAAGCGCCAGTGGAAAGCGACCTCCTCCCCGTCGAGCACGGACATGCGGAAGCCGCGAACCAGCTGCCCTGTGTTGTGTTCGGCGGGTGACGATGGGGGGAGGGGCTGTGGAGCTCTCGCAGCCGCGGAAGCAGCAGGAGAAGTGGAAGAAGGTGGCGATATATAGAGTGAGTCACGTAACTTTAGATAAGCATTTTTGAAGTAATTTTGATTTTTGTTTCTCCTCTCCTTTCCTTGCCCGAGCGCAGTTAGCAGTGGGAGCGCTGAGTTACCTTGTGTGCAGGACTATTACATTCAAAGTATCGGTTAAACGAGAGTCACAAAATTACCCAAAATATGATCTAACATATGACTATGTATATTACTGGATTCGTCATTTTAGGTCGTAATGAGACTAAAAAATATGTATAGTTCCATTAAAAAAGTTACCTCAATATCTCGCAAAATACCAGTAATAAAATAGAAATGAATACATGAATCAATAAGCCCCATTCCCTCGTGCACTTCCGTGAAACTGCCTTGCAGTCCCCATTCGGTTTCCTAAGTTTTTCAATGAGATCCACGCAGAGGCCACACAAAAAGGTGCAGTGGGTTGCGGGCAAGGACTCCAGGGTCCCAAGATGCGTTCGGATGGTCCTCTTGCACAGGAAACGACCCTCCCCCCCACAAACACAAACACACACACACACACTTATGTAAAAATCGAGTAAGGACTTGTCCCGACTCTCGAACGATTAGGTTTTTTAATAATTTTTATTTCACAATTTGTTCTCTTTTCCTTTTGTAAAGGTCATCGTTGAACCCCCACAAGTTTTTGGCATTGAAATCACCTCATATCTCGGCAGCAAGCGATTGGAAGATTGTCTGTAAATTCATCCTTTTATTTTATGTTTTGGTGGCCAATACAATGCGCTTACAGTGACGGGTCCACATGCATCGTTAATTTTGATTGTAGTAGCTTGTGCACGCCCCTTCTGGATCGATTGTAAAACCCTTTCAAGGAGTTTTGGAGTTGTTTCGGACGTAGCGCTTTCGCGTTCACCGAGATGTCAGTCGGAGGTGGAGGTATTGACATGCGAGGGAGAATTATTGTCTGGTCACTTTATCTTCCTGTTCCGGATTCCCCACTCCACTATTTACTATACATAACTGAAAAATTAATGAAAGCACCAACAAAACGTACTTAGAAACATTGGAAAACTAGACATATTCACTCCCTAGTAATACTCAAGTAATTATACTCATTTGTATCAGTAAACGAACTAAATATAATCTTATTGTATTGCTAACAAATAACATCTCACACCTACTCCTAGAACAACTAGAAAAGGAGAGTTCTACAAACGTGTGTATATATATATATATATATATATATATATATATATATATATATATATATATATATATATATATATATATATATATAAGGGACCATCTCAGCAGTATTTGCCCAATTACCCTACACCCAAAAAGGTCCCTTCCTTTCCCAGCAGAAATCGCCAAAGTCTTAGAAATTTAATACTTTAAATTGGGCTCGATAGAATTGGGTACCGCCTAGTTTATCCGAAAGGAATTCCATTTAGTAAATACGACCACTGAAACAACGGCCTCGTTACTGGTGTTCGGATGCTCAAGTCATGATTCAGGGATTGCAACGCAAGGAAATTGAGAGATAAGCGAGGTTCTGCGTTTTGAAAAGCCATCACAAAAAATATTCGTAATATCTAATCTTCCTTACTTTCTAAATTATTATTATTACGTACATACTATTTCCTCTACTTACTCTGTCTCGTGAAATGTCATGAATTTCGAGAAAAACATTCTTGCAAACTGGTTGTCATGTACTGTTTATCTCTAAGTGATAAACATACGAATGATTTTTCTTATTTGATATTGAAGGGTTATTATCATCCTCAAATTCCTCAAGATCTTTCTCATGACATAGTTCATCTTCTGGGTTCTATTTCTTAAGTCTTCGTCGAACGTCTTTTGCCTCTATCAAAGTTTGGATACATGTTACTTGAATGTTTTTATTCTCTAGAGAAAAAAAGTAATTCTACGTCTTGTTTATTACTTTTTCAATAATATATGAAGAGAATTTAATATTGCATTTTCATGAAATGCCTTCCGGCTTTGTTTTTAGATCTACTTTCTTACCAGTGTACGAAACATGCCTTGCCTTGCAAGGAAATTGAGAGATAAGCGAGGTTCTGAGTTTTGAAATGCCATCACAAAAAATATTCGTAATATCTAATCTTCCTTACTTTTAAATTACTATTATTATTACGTCCATACTATTTCTTCGGTTCAGAAACTCCGATAGGTTCTCATCGTTAAGCAAATGACTTCCAAAAAGGATCATATGGATGATACGAAAATAGAGAACTTTAATAGCTAAATGCAGTTGGTCTTAGTAGATAATCGTCTATGTCGCCCAAGGACACACAAGCAGATAAACAAAATCGAATGCACGTAAGCAATCAACTAGTCTACATGCACGCACTGAATCTGGCCACCCAGGAGGGCGATCCGAAAGATTTATGTAGATGCCCTATTTCTAAAGCAGAGCTGCATTGAGGCTTTATCAGCAGAGGCGCAACTTAAGGGAGGGAGCAAAAAATATGTAGTATTTTTGACCCGCAAGGCAGCAAAAATAATGCTAAAAAAAGCATACAAAAACGTTTTCCAAAACTTATCACACAGAGTGCTCGAAGAACGAGAAATAAAATACTCTCGTATAATGCTACAGCAAATTAAATATTTTAACAAGGACAGTCCTAACGAATACTATAATAACATAGTATATTATATTTATTCAGTAAAACAGTTCTTTACATACCAGTAATATAAAAAATTGATGCTATATAACGCAATATAGAAGTAACATACATAACGGCGGGCAGCCTCTTCCTTGGAGCCTTGTACTGTAAGCTGTATTGTAGTGACACACGAGGATGAGAATTCAGTCGCTACGTGCAGAATGAGAATACGCGGAATGCGGAATAACAATATCAAATATTTGAATTTTTCATTCAAAATCTAAACATTCCCATTGTTTTAGGATTTTTCTCGAGATGCCGGGCATCTATCGAAAACATAGACACCTTCACATGGCCGGAGGAAGTCTACTTTTGGTTCAGATCGTGCACGCAATGGAAATTGGTAATGTAGTTATATTGTGGGAATGTAGTTATATCACAGAGCGTCATGCCGGCGCGGAACCCCACACCATAATCACTCGTTGGCAGGACGCCGGGGAGCGTCGGGAGGCGTCG